>JAGKTI010000315.1:0-21248 GCA_018397915.1 Birgus latro
ATATATATATATATGTATAAAAGAAGAAGAAGAAGAAGAAGAAAAAAAGTGAAGTTAGCAACGGTCAAGAAAGTTGACTGTGTCAAGATGTATCTGTCACTCCCATTTCGTTCATGACTAAGGTGTCCCAGTGAAAGTACGAACTTCCTCTATTAATGCACTGAATTACCAATTACGAGTAAGAAATGTAATACAGTTACCTGGGTGTCTGTCCATAGAGATTCCTGGCAGTATCACTTGCACCCCAGGTTCTGAGGAGCTTAATAAGCCCCAGCTGCCCCTGTACTACTGCATCATGAAGAGGGTTCTCATTGTTACCACCAGGGACATCCACTAGTGCACCATTGAGAAGTAGTAGCTCTACTATGTCTTGGAACCCATGACTGCAAGCATCATGCTGCAAGGTGAAGAACACTGGTCACACCCCAACAGATTATCTATTTCTAGTGGTGTACATTACTCTACGATGGATGATGAGGAAATGGAAAATGTGAGTGCACTTAAGTACTTGGGTAGTGTGATGAACATGGATGGAAGTTTGGAGGATGAAGTGCTTGAAAAGGCACAACAAGGAAGAAAGGCTGCTAGTTCTTTGAAAGCAGTGATAAGAAATAGGGAAGTGAGAATGGAGGTAAAAAAGTCGTTGCCCGATAGTATTGTGATACCAACTCTAACGTATGGAAGTGAAGCCTGGACCTTGCTGGAAGGATACAAGTCAAGAGTGAGAACAGTGGAAATGAGTTATATGAGAGGAGCATGTGGTTACATGCAGAGAGAGACTAACAAATGAGGGAGTGAAGGAGTGTTGTGGTGTGGAAATGGATGTGACAGAAGCATAAGGAGATATACATTAGGTGGTTTGGCCATGTGGAGAGGATGGAAAGCAAGAGACTAACAAAAAGAATGATGAGAGTAAGGTGGGGGGGGGTGGAGAGGGAAGGGGGATGCTGAGAATGAGATGGAGGGATGAAGTGGAGAGGTATATGAGAGGAGTGTCAGCTGGGGAGGGGAGGGCAGTGAAATGGCAAGGGACAGAGCGACAGGGAGGCGACTTGTTTGTGGCCACCCCTTACGAGATTAAGGCATCTGGCAATAGACAGATAGACAGATATTACAATAATACTATTTATTCAGTGTTATCCCACTATTAATTTACTATTAATGCCAGAAACATAAGAAACTTGGATCAACCCAGCTTTGTGAAAATCTGGCAACACACTACCATAATCATCATCTGATTTTTATTCTGATCAGCTGTTCGTACTCAGCTTCCATTATATAACTGCTGTAGTCATGGTTGTTGAGAGACAATGCTAACTCTCAATGCGATGTGCTGGTGAATGGAGAGATCTACATGGGTGATAAGTACAGTAAACTCTCAGTTATCCATCGTTAAGTGGCTAAGGGAGTGTCAGAAGGTGACATACTGAAAGACTGAGAAGCAGTACCTCCCAAAGGGGTCTACCCTCCTATAAAACCCGATACCTGAACTATACACTCTTCAGAGGTAGAAAACCACCCTTAAATACTGTAATTAACATGACAAAAATTTAACTGTACTGTAAAGCAGTCAGGATTTTGTGTTTGGATGATGAGATGAATTGTGCTGAATCGATTCTGGGGTTTCCCAGGGAATTTTCCTAGGGAAAATTCAGTCATTTGTTGTGATGGATGATGACATACTAGAAAATGCAGTGAGAAATAACTGAGAGCTTATTGTATGTGCAGTGGAAGTGGAAAATAGAGTGGATGAAATAATGGAAAGCTTGAATACTCCAGGTATTTTATATGTGGTTCAGTGCTGGCCTAAGTTCAAGTGCAAACTTAATAATGGATGTTTAAAGGAGTACTATCAAATAATAATAATACTTAATGAAATATGTGACATTAAACCTCTGATGGTTGAGACAAATCTAGGCCTCTATATTAGGTAAATGTCAAAATTATTATACTCTGCTATGAGCATACAAACAAAAGCATTAATAATGCCACTATTAACCCTCTCTTGGTCAGAACAAAACTAATACTCTATTCTAGCTACCATCAAAATATCTTATTCAGCTAAAAGCATGTCACTGGACCTTGGGAGTCCGAAAAGAAGAATAACACTAGTTTTTTTTTTTTTAATACAAGGAAGAAGGAACCAAAGGCCATAGGCCTGCATACTTTTCCCTCCAAGAAAAAGCAAAAACAATACAAAAGAGAGCCAAATTCAAGATCCGTTCATTTCGAGATGCCTGGACACACTGTGTTTGAAAGACTGGAGATCATAGGAAGTAGGAAATACAAACAGAGGAAGACAGTTCCAGAGTTGACCAGTTGCATAAATGAAGGACTGGGAGTAACAGTTAACTCTTGCATTAGAGAGTTGGACAGAAAAGGGATGAAAGTTTGTTGCTAGACGGGTACTACGTGCCCGTCGTAGAGGTGGAGGGATGCAAACAGACAGTTCAGAGGAACAGTGACCGTTGAAGCAGCGATAGAAGAGCAATAAAGATACTGTACTGCATATGCCAAAATCTTACCAGAGGTGTCCATCCAGCATTGTCCTTGGTATTAGGATTGGCTCCTTCTGTCAGCAGTTGAAGAGCTTTCTCTTTCTCACCCTATGAAAAATACAAATAATGCTTTAAATATAATCAACAGAACATCTAGCAAGTAGCATAGTACTGTAACAGATTTTGCTGTACCAACAACCAATCCTTCCTCTGTTATGAGTTCATTGAGAAGCCTCAAGAAAGAAGGGGCTGACTTTCTTGTTTTGCTGCACACAAGGCCAATGACTATGAGTAATTTATCTCAACATATCCATAAACTGAGGAGATAAGGAGACAGGTGTAGTACATTCTTTGTGTTTGAAAAAGTATTTCACAATCCCCAATACAGTTCTGAAGCTGTGGTAGCTCTGAAGGTTATGGCAATCTAGTGTCAAAACATTTTCACTTGTTCACACAAGTGCTTCCTTGTGACACTGCAACATTATTCAGATATGACTGTAGTCTGTACATTTTCATTAGGTTTCCACATCATAATGTGATCTATCTATCTATCTATTGCCAGACGCCTCAATCCCGAACGGGGTGGCCACAAACAAATCACCTCCATGTCACTCTGTCCCCTGCCATTTCACTACCACGCTCCCAACTCACACTCCCCTCTCTCATATACCTCTCCATTCCATCCCTCCATCTCATCCTCGGCCTCCCCCTCCCTCTCGCCCCCTCCACCTCACTCACATACACTCTCCTTGTCAATCTTTCACTGTACTGTACAGTATTTGTTCATTCACTTTCCTTCTTTTTTTCCAAATACTTTTCAGTTTGGTGTCATATTTCTTCACCAATTTGCTTCAAGTCCGGCACAATTGTTCTTTCGACAAATACCCCCAGTCACCTTTCTTTACATGAATATATTTATATACAGTATTACACACACACACACACACACACACACACACACACACACACACAGAGGTCTGTCCAAAAAGAAACTGAACTTTTGAAACAGTGCACCAACTAGCTGGCATAGCATGATCACAATAGGAGCATTGTGTAGCAGTGACTTTGAGCTTTAGTATAACACTAGCGGCATCACACCATGTCACTTAGTCATCGAGGTACACACTCCTGAGTGAATAAGTGTTCAGTGCACTTGACGATTTGCTGCAAGCTGAGCAATGAAGGATCTTGAAGAGCAACATGTTTGCTTTAAATTCTGTTTCTGATTGGGAAAAACTTTTATGGAGACTTTTCAAATACTGCAACAGGTTTATGGGGAGGATTGTTTGGGTCATACTGTACACAAAGTCACAAATGGTTGCAGCAGTTCAAACTGGGAAGAACATCCACAGAAGACAACCGCAAGGCTGGATGGCCTTCCGGATCAAGAGACGACGATCACGACAAAGTGAGTACCATGATCCGTGAAAATTGTCACCTGACTGTCCGTGAAGTTTCCAAGAAACAGGCATCTGAAAATTTATGTGCCACACAATTATAACCAAAAAACTGAAAATGCAACGTGTTGCCACAATATTTGTGCCGAGTCTGCTGACAGATAAGCAAATAGAGAACTATATCACAGTCAGTCAGAGGCTGTTAGATTGTTCGAATGCTAATGAAAACTTTTCGAAAAATGTTATAGCAGGTAATGAAACTGGGTATACAGCTGCAATGTCAAAATACAAAGGCAGTCACTGCAGTGGATTGGAACACCATCACCACAACCAAAAAAAGGCATGTCTGTGTCATTCAAATGGGAAGGCAATGTTGTTTGTCTTTTTTTACTGAAAGGACATTGTTCATCATAAGTTTGTTCCACATGGCCAAATAGTCAACAAAGAGTTTTACTTGGATGCCTGAAGCATTTGAGGGAGACAATGCAAAGGAAGAGGCATTAGGCTTGGACAAACAAAACCTGGATACTGCTCCGAGACGTTGCACCTGTTCACGGGTCACTCCTTATCCGTGACTTTTTGGCAATGCACAAGACGACTATCATTCCCTAACCACCCTACTCTAAGGATATGGCCTCTGTGGACTCCCACCCCCCAGCCCAAAAAAATAGTTTAAATCCACTCTGAAAGGTTGCCAATTTCAAACACTAGAAGAGACAGAAGAAAATTCATCATGTGCACCAAACACATGTTCACTCAAATGTGTGTACCTTGACAACTAAGTGACGTAGCATGATGTGACTAGAGTTAGACTAAAGCTCAAAGTCGCCCCTACAATGTGCTCCTGTCGTGATCGCACTATGCTGGCTAGTTGGTGGGCTATTTTAAAAGTTTGGTTTATTTTTTGGACAGACCTCAAGTGTGTGTGTGTGTGTGTGTGTGTGTGTGTGTGTGTGTGTGTGTGTGTGTGTGTGTGTGTGTGTATTTACCTAATTGTATTTACCTAATTGTGATATACAGGAAATGAGCTACGCTCGTGGGGTCCCGTCTCTGTTTCTCAATAAGTCAAATTTAGCTTTAAACTCGTTTAAGTTTTTAGACTGGACGATCTCTTTGTCCAGTCTATTCCACAGGTCTATGCATCTATACGGAAAACTATATTTCTTGATGTCCTTCAAGCAGCGCGGCTTCTTCAGTTTCAGTCCATGTCCTCTTGTTGCTCTCTTATCCCATAAAAACAGATCTTCTCTATCAATTNTGTGTACAGTATACTGCATATACAGTACAGTACTGTAAATATAGAATATATACGGGTATATGTTTTTTTTTTTCCTCAGGCCTTTTAATGGTAGTTATAGAGTCACGGGTCAAACCTCACAATTTTAGGAATCCAATGTTCTTGTCTAGTAATCATCATAGCAATCTGCATAAAAATATGATGGTGTACTATTGCTGCACTGAGACCATCCTGCATTCCCTTGGAAATGATGGCAATCTTCAATTTTTATTTTATTCTTGATGATGCCTTCAGAATGTTTTACATTAGATTTGCAGCATATTTCTCACAGTCAAATGGTAGAATATGACAGTACTTACAAAGATTCTATATCCTTTCCATAGAACTTTGTGAAAGCACCATATTCCAACGTTAATCTCTTGTTACAGCTCCGCATTCAACATTGACAAAGGCAATTTTACACCATTAAAGTGGACACAGTACAGGGTGCTCATATGTCCCACAGAATATGGGCTGTGCAAAGGAAGAGTGGGCCGTGACTGCTATGGCGAGATAAGTAATTAGGTGCCTCCACTACCTCCTGATAAAAGGAAAGCACCATACTTAGCCTGATCCACATATCCCCAACAAGTTCTGCAACTGTTCATCACTTACCAGACATTCTGATATCTTCCTTACACAAAAAGGTTGGCCTCTTCTTTTTCAATAATTTCCAGATTATTTTATCTGATTCGAGAAAAACTTTTTGAACAGAGAGAGTTAGACACTATTGAAACAAACCCCTTCACTACCATAAGTCCCTTCAATCCGAATAAAACTGTCTGGGTGTTACAAAAGTAAATGAAAAATTACATACTCTGACTGAAACTGTTAAAACTCTGATTTTCTCTTATGACAGCACCAGTAACTCTTCAAAATCAGCACTGCTAAAAATAATATTTACTAAAACAATCAAAACTACAAAATGGATATACAATCCATTACCTTAATGCATGCAACATGAAGAGGAGTTTCTCCTTTGGTATTTCTTTTGCTGATAGCAGGAGTGCCAGGACTCATACACTGGGTGCTGAGTTGTGATGTCTTGGTAAACTTCGTGTTTTCAGAGGTTGCAGAGACACTCCTAGATGTCTTTGCTGCATTTTCATTGCATTTACCCTGACTAATTTTCTCTGGAGTTACAGACTTCTTATTGATTGATCTATTCTTTGTGTTAGCAGCCTTAGGTGTTGTTCTCAACTTTTTACATATCTTTTTCATGCTTTGTTTACTAAGCTCATTCTTGACCTGGGGAGGTGTGCTCTGTCCACAGACTCCTGCAGTTGATTTTTCTGGCAGCTTAGCAGTGATTAAATCCTGAAGAGGTACAGATGATCTGATCTGCCTCTCTGGAGTACAGGGTATACAGTCTGGGGCCTCCAACCCTTGTCCTACACTGAAAATGTATGTATTAGACAGTAGATTAGAACATAAGTAAGCAGTATTAACCCCTTAAATCTGGTAACATCTTTTCTCACTTAGTTCTTGCTACCTTCAGATAATTTTATTCAACTTGCAAAAGGCCTCTCAAAATGGATAAATTTTATTAAAGCTACAGCATATCTAACCTTAAAATTATATGCAGGTGGCAAGAATAAAGGATAAAAGTACTATCCAACCAATGGTAGAAAGGGTTATTACAGTATTCAGTTTCCAGTTAAACTTTTATGCCAGGTTTCCCTCCCCCCCCCCTTTACTGGGAGGGGAAGTTGACATCAGCAAAGGTATGAGATGATTCAGTACTCTGAGGCCCCCAAATAATGCCTATATACAGTATCTGTTATTAATGAACAGATTTAAGTGAAATCCCGTACTTCCAAACTTACGCTTACGTCAACCATACACTGTTTGAGATCTGTCCAGAAAGTATGTGACATCATTTTTATGTTCTCTCACCAACCAGTTGGAGGATAGGGGCAGGATTTTGTGTAGCGTACTGCAGGACCTTTGTGCGCATGTGTGATTAATGCCAGTTGCCATGAATGACTCAATGGCTGTCGGTCGGCCCGTGTTCATGGTCTTGCACCTTATGCTCGTCACGTTCCCGCACTCATCACGATGACCGAAAAAGTCAAACAACATTACCACATCAAATTTTGCCAAAAACTGGTTGATATTGGGCCCAAGCTGAAACTAACAGGAAGATCCACCAAGTTTGGGGAAATGAAGCCATGAGGTTAACTCAAATAAAGGAGTGGAACAATCACTTAAAAAATGGCCGAATGTCAGTCGAGAGCCATCCACGTCCTGGGAGGCCACCAACAGGCAGAAGTGCTGAAAATGTGAGGAAAGTCTGTGATTTGGTCATGGGAAATTGTCAGTTGACTGGAAATTGGAATTAGGGGTGGATCAGTGTAGGACTCGTATTTTGTATGTTAAGTACAGTATACTGTACTTGTAGACGAGCTGTAGTTAACCATGAGTAAATCTGTAAGTAGATAACTTTAGTTCACTGACATCCAATGTCAGGACTCTAAATTATCATAATACAATGCATAATAGCTAGAAACATAAATGTGTAATCTAGAGGTTAAACGAAAGTCATTGCTAGAAGAAATGGAAGGAAATACCATTAGCAAATTCTCCCTCAGGAATGCCAGGTGTGACACTTGACCAGAAAGCTACAATATATATACACACACACACACACACACAGGCTTCTAGATGATTCGACAATCGTCCAGGACACGTGACAAAGCTCTCCTGTACGAGAGAGAAGGAGTTAGGAGGCAGAAAGGAAACAGGAGTGGAAGTAAAAAGGGGGTCTAGACTCCACAGAGCAGCATGGTGGAAAATAAGGCTCACGAGAGTTAGCTAGCATAAAACGTTCTCACATCTTACACTCGCATGAGATATACTCAGTGTTAATCTCAGAATAAAACTACAATCAAACCCAGACTCATCTTTATCTTCTCCTGTCAGTGCATGACAAACTGAACTAAGGTTATCTACAGTATTTCCTCGTTTTTCGATGCATTTTACTTCGAGCCTCGTTTTTCATGCGAGAAAAAAGTTTCCGACTTGTTTCACACTTCGCTTGTTTCCCTGCACTTCGACGCCCCCAGCTGGCAGCCGACACTCGGCAGACAATGCATACCGATGCTCATTTGTCACCTGCCTTGTGTCTACTTAGCTTCTACTTAGCTGGGTGCCACAGGTCACCACACAGTGCTCTGCTGGTAGACAGAATTGCTCGGTGAGCAAGTTTTTCTCGCCTGCCGGGCAGAGAGAGCGAACGAATGAGGTGGGTCGGTCGACGCACTCCCCTGTTTGTAAACAAAGAAGATGGCGACCACTCCAACTCCGTTCTACAGCTGCTCCAACTGTGGACTTTTTTCTCTCCTATGAGAAGGTTGAATTTCACCAAATTCATTGTGTTAAGTAAAGAAACTTTAAAGATTCTTTGGATATAGTGACTAGGTTATAGTTTTGTTAGTAAAACTGCTATGAATGTGTTAAAGAAGAAGCATCTATCTCTAAGCTAAGACAAAGTATCATGCCTCCCATCATCATTATCACGTATAAAAGAATGGTTATCGATGTGTTAAATGGGAGTTTTGTTGACACCTGAACAAACAAACTTTATCAAATAAATTTCTTCAATCAGTGCTTGACCAGTAGCCTCCGCCATCTTGAATGTTTTGGTCAGTCAGCTGATCTGTGTCTACTGACGAACAAATAAACAAGGCTATATTCCAATGCCTATCAGGGAAACTGGTTATAAGACTTTATTTCTTGCTTTAACATAATTTAATAGTACTTTAACTTGCACATAAACTTTCCAGAACAGTAATGTAAATATTTAACTTACAAATTCAGCACTGTGGAAAAGCAGTACAGCGAATCACGCGATCAAGACAAACCGTGTGGGCTGCGTTTGAGGGTTTGGCTATTCAAAAGCCTTTATAACAGTTTTAATGTCTTTTCAGGTACATGTTTATTGTGTTACACTGTTTTAGCACTAATAAACACTCTTCATTTAATTTTGGGTAGGGCCTGTTCGGTGTTACAGTACTTTCTGATAGGGTAGGTACATGTCCCACCAGAACGCTCCTCTATTTTTCCCTTTGATTCTTAACTTCATACTTCGATGTTTCAAGGTTCATGTGGTTTTGGCAGAACGTCAGACCATCGAAAAACGAGGAAATACTGTACTTACAAATCTACTCATGGTTAACTACAGCTTCTCTACAAGTACAATATACAGTAATCCCTCCAATATCTAATGTAATACAGCCAAAGGCATGTCCGGAAATTGGGTCCGTCCAATTGTTGGGCCTGAGGCTTCTGGACAGGTGCTTATCAACCCTAACCCAGCCTACCTCAGCAAACCACCTACATACCTCCCTACCGGACATGCATAGCACCTGTTTAAGACCTATTCACATAAATAAGGGACACAAAGCATGAAATAAATAAAATGGAACCAGAGAATGAGGATTTAGTTGTGAGTATGGGAAATATTTAGCAGCTGACAGCCTACTGAAACTCGGTAACAGACATGAAAATCACTATGAAAATCACCTTTTAAGACCCTATGCACACAAATAAGACAAAAAGTATGAAATAAATGAAATGGAACTACAGAAAGAGGATTCAGAGGTGAGTATGGAAAATATTTTGCAGTATCCAGGGTACTTACAACAAGGCTGTGGCCATCACGAGGAATACCCCACCGCCTCCTCTCCGACTCGGACAGTACAAAAGTGCACCTGAAGCACCTACAGTAACCCAGTGTCGCACTGCACTTAATCCTTGACACTCTGAATCCTAATTTCTTTACACTGTGCATTCTTTTCTTACTTGCGCTGCACTTGAAACTCACCAGTGTACAATCGCCCAAAGAAGTGATGTCCCGATTCCCAGTACCTTTCGCTCAGAAAGTGGTATCTGGCAACTGTCACGGCCATGTTATATTTTCTATATTGCACACTGGAAAGAACAGTATTTGGGTAAACAACACCAAAAAGTAATATATTAGCGTTTTTACCGTGTATATCTCGCATTACGGAAGAGGAAACCACAATACACTAAAGTTGAGGCTTAGCAGTACAGAAGAATGTGAAACGCACTCCCTATTGCTCAATGGTTTCAGGGTTAAACTGCGGAGAAACTCTCGTAATACTTATTTTCCATTCAAAATCAACAATACTGAAGGAAATATGTCCCATAAAATAAAACCCGCAGATAATCGTAATTTCGAAATCATTAGTGTCATCAAATCGGAAAAATAAACATCTAAAGATATATTATTATCCACATTTAATTCTCTATGCGGGATGATATTCACGCAGGTAAACCCGTAAGTGCAGAAAGCCTGAAAGCAAGATTGATCAACAAGAAACTACAGCCTATTGGTGCATGGAGATTATTGCTATTTATTTAGCAAATATTCCAGTAAGACAGATATACTGGCACCTTAACAGTTAACAGATAGATAAGCGATATAGATGTAGAACATTGGAAATTTGCTACTGAAGCCCCTCGTAGCACAAGACCAAGACAGACGGATTAATATGTGTGCCCAAGAACAACTACTTACCACTTGTGTTGCTATCAAGAAGCAAATTAATCTGCCGGCACTCAGTGACGTTAGTGAAACCAGTGCAATCATGAGTGGAAAACTGGTCATTTTTATTCACACGAAATTCCAACATGTTATAAAACATGTAGGGCAGTTGCATGGAAGAACTAAAGAGGGAGAGGTTGATAGTCAAAAGCATGAATGCGACAATGAAGATAAAACCAAAAACATTATATTAAAAATAAGGGGGAGTGAGGGTGGGGAGGAAACTGTGACAAAGGTTGAGACAACCTCTCCCTCTCCTGCCGTGGTAATGACTGACGGAAGGCCTGCCGTGCACTGTTGCCAAAGGAAAAATTATTGAAATCCGCTAAATTAGTCTCAGATGCGGTAAAAATCCGCCAGACTGAGGGAAATTAACGAAAAAAAAAATGGGCAAGATCTAAAAAAAAAAAATGGGCAAGACCTGAAAAAAAAAAAAAAGAGCTAGAGAAATGTAATAATTTTATACCAGCTAGACTGCTTTTGAAATCTCTAAATTTAGTGGGAAAATCACTTCATTGGTAACTGCTGGCATGAGTCTTGAAAATGTGCCAGATGTCACTATTTATTTATTTTTTGACTGATCTATAAAAAAAAGAAAAAACAAAGAAAAAACAAAGGCTAAACTTAACAAGTATTTTCGCAAGATTAATTTTTTTACACCATAAATAATGTTTGCAGCGCAGGCAAAGACTGTTTCCGTCTCCTAAATAAACGTTGCCAGACCCAGGGAGTTTTGTCCGAAACTTAAAGAAAGCGAGTCATCACTTCTTTGGGCGACTGTACAGTAGCAATCTGCACCAAAGTATTTGCACTCTGAATTCTAAATTCTTAACATTGCACGTTGTTTTTTCACCACAAACCACTGTAAATTCCCATGTGGGCTAGTGGTGAGTTTTTGCTGCTTATTCACTGTCAGTCTGAGAGTAGGTGTTGAAGGAGGCCGAGGGGTGCGTAGGTGGGACGTGGTGGACTACCCACCGCAGACGACTCCGATGAAAGCCGCTAACTCATGTCCACTGGTGACTCCAACGTGGCCGATGTCCAGGGCTATGGCTCTGAGGTGGAAGGCCTGTCTTGGGGAGGCAGTGATGCGGAGCCAGGGCTGGTCAAGGCAGGGGTCACAGGCCTGAAAAAACTGTCAATGGTTGATTGACATAAGGTACAGCGATTCTGGAAATTGATGATGCGCTGCCTAAAAGTGCACACTTCCTCCAGGGGCCCCATCTCCCTGTCACAGTCCGTGTGACCAAGGTAGTCCACGACGAACTCCACAGGTTCCCAAAGTACACTCAGCTTGGGGATGGTTGGAGCAGTGGCGCGCTGAGAGGAGTCTACATCATCATCGCTGTCCTCTTCAGAATCTTCAAGCTGGGTACTGGTACTGGCAATTGAAGATGCAATCTCAATATCGGACATGATCTGATAACCAGGATCACCCTCGCCGTCATCCAACCACTCATGCACTTCGTCCACATCCACCTCGTTGCCAGCAGCACAAAGACGTGCATGGAAGTCATCCACGTCAAAACCTAGAAAGTCATGCACCATATCGGCTCCGAGAAGCAGATGAGACCAACCACTTTTCAGAGTCTTGAAGTAGACTTCCCTCCATGCACTGGCCCACTTGTACATGGCTGACTTGAGGTTGTAGCGGTGAAGGTTTTCCAAAGTCCGCTGGTCTCGTGTGTCCCATCCTTCCCTGTGCTCGTCCTCGTCCTTGAGGACAACCATCACCTCGTCCAGGAAATTCCTACAATACAGCCTCTTCATAGCCATGATCACTCCTTGGTCCATTGGTTGGATGAGAGCAGTAGTATTAGGTGGTAAAAACAAGCACCTAATGCGGCCATTCTCAGCCACCAACTCCTTGTCAGACGGAGGCACAGGTGCATTGTCCACAAGAAGGAGGGCCTTTACTTGGTCGCACGGGATTCCCAGTGTGTTCGTCTGATAAAGGATGATCTCCTTGAAAAAGTGCTGGTGAAACCAATCTCTGAATATCTTGGCTGTGAACCAAGCCTTCACAGAAAGGTACCACACAACAGGAATGACATCTATCAACCCACGAAGGAATCAAGGCTGCTTTGCACGTCCAACAATAACGGGCTTGAGCCTGTGCACACTGTTAGCATTGGCGCAACACAAAGCAGAAATCCGTTGCTTCAAGAGCTTGCGGCCAGGTACATGCTTCTCCATCTCCTCTGCTAGGGTGTTCGTGGGCAGCGAGCAATAGAATAGACCAGTTTCACCAGCGTTGTAGACTTGACTGAGAGTGAGGCCCTCCCTGTCGATCAAGCCCTTCACCTTCTGTCGAAACTCCTCTACTCCCTCCTCGTTGGCGTCCAGAGATTCGCCATGGGCCTTACTGTTGGTAAGTCCATGTTGTAACTTGAAAGCAAAGAGCCAACCCTCGGATGCTTTGAAGTCTGGGGTGTTCTGTAACCTTGCGAACTTCTGGGCAGCAGCCTTCAACTCCATTCCATGCACCAGCACACCAGCAGCATGTTATTGTCGATACCAAATCAGCATGGAGTGGTCGATTTCTGCAAACCTGGGAGGGTACATAACCTTCCTCTCCACTTTCTGTTTGGTCTTCGATGCGAAGTCAGCCGTGTGCTGGGTAAGTTTGTCTCGGTGACCTCTTGAGATCAGCAGGTACAGCAGGCCAGGTTTAATTCACGGAGGATGTGTAATGTCGACCATCCCACATCCACCATCTCCAATATCTTCCTCTTCTTCTCCAGAGTCAGAACCACTCGTTTCCTCTTCTCGAGAGGAGAGGCCATCATCACACACATAAGGAAGAGGCAGCAGAGGAACAACAGGGCCTGCAGCACCACCACAAAAGCGAGCACGTGGGCAGCCATGGTGACGAACGTGCACTCTCGGCGATGGATAAGCGGGAAATGGGGAGGAGGCAGTGTCACCCTAGCGGATGTCGACGGAAGTACGCGGCAAAACACAGCTGTTCGGCGCCGCAAGCTAAGTTCAAACTTACGGGTTAAAAAATAATAATGATAATAATAATAATTTGTTTTTTCTTGCCATTTTGGGGTTCCGAAGGCCTAGGCCCAAAATGTCCGGACACTGGGGTGTCCGGTTATTGGGCGTCCAGATATTTGAGAGATTACTGTACTGTACTTAACATACAAAATACGAGTCCTACAATAGTTTTCTCTAGATTATACACTTATGTTTCGTGCTATTATGCATTGTATTATGATAATTTAGAGTTCTGACATCAGCGCACAAAATTCTAATGGAAGATTTATGCACGCAAAGAGTTGCCGCCAAGTTTGTTCAAAGGCTCCTTTCACGTGAACAACAAGCTCTGCAGGTGAGCGTTGCTCAAGGCAAGTTGGAGTGTACAAATCGTGATTCAGAATTTCTGAAGACTGTTATCAATGGAGATGAGACTTGGGCATTTGGGTACAACAGAGAACAGTCATCCCAGTGGAAGCATGCAAGGTTGACTTAGTCAAAAAGAAAAGCACGACAGGTCCACAGAAAGGTGATATGCATGTTGACAGTTTTTTTTGACTACCATGATGTTGTGCATCATGAATATGCACCAGGTCAGACTGTCAACAAATATTACAGTAAAACCTCACTAGAACGGACTAATTGGGGCCCAAGCCATTCCGAAAAAAGCAAAACTTCAAAAAAAGCAACATATGGACTTCTCCCTGCTAAGACATTTTCATACCTGAAAAGCGTTATGACCACAATCCTTCTTCACCCCACCAGTTCCTTCTTACTAGGGGCAAAATCCCATCTGCCCCTTAACCTTTCTCAAATGCCACTATAAATATTTAACTGCATAACACAGTATAATTTTAGTAAGGTTTAGGTGGCATTACATTGAGTGACCATTTGGCTTGTCACTCAATGTAATGCCACCTGCTTTTCTTTCCTTTACAGGTGGCATTACATTGAGTGACAAGCCAAATGGTTTCCTGTAAGCCAAGAAACCATTTACAACGCTGGGTGGTAACCATATAACCAAACCATACGTGCTCCCTACGTGTCAACAAGTGGGTTGGTGGAGGGTTAGTGTCCCTCCCCGTAAAATAAGTAACTCAAAGTCAAATGGCCACCCCTTACGGGATTATGATGTCTGGCAATAGACAGATAGATTAGACTCGATAATGGCCATATGAAACACACACAGGAAGATATTTTCATACATGAAATGTCATGGCCTCCATCCTGCTTCATCCCACCAGTTCCTTTTAACTGGTGGCAATATACCTTTTGCCTCTTAGCTTTTCTATAATGCAACTAAAAATAATTTGTTGCATAACACTATAATTTTAACAAGGTTTTGACTCGATAAAGGCCATATGTAACACACAAGAGAATATACAGTATTCTCATTCACGAAAAGTTTCATGGCCACCATTCTGCTTCACCCCCACCAGTTCCTTCTAACTCTAGGCAATATCCCATTTGCCTCGTAAGTTTTCTCAAATGCCACTCTAAATAATTTATTGCATAACACACTAAAATTTAAGCAAGGCTTGGACACAACAAAACTCATAAAAAATATATACATATATACTGTACATATTTTCTTGCGTAACCATTCCAATTCACTTGGCTCACTCTGCTCTACCCCGCCACCTTATCGAGTGTTTATCGTTATTCAGCACTTGGTGAAGGATCCTTCAGAGCAAATCCTTCAAAATTATTACCCATTATCTTCAGGGTCATCATCAAGGAACAGTGACTTATCCTCCTGACTGTCTTCACTTGCAGGAGATGAATTATGGACAGAGATGGGAGGTGTCACTTGTACCTTGGGTGCCATGTGGTGTATTTAATTTTAAGCATTTTTCAAATACTGTACTGTACACTTTATACACCGATTTTACGATCTTACTAGCTAAAGATGTTGATTTTGTGTATTTCACTTTTCACCTGTCACCCTTGAGCCGTATATTAGGGACTTCCAGGGAAATGATGTGGGGGGAAATGATTTGGGTTGACTGAGGCAGAGCACGGGGAAACCAGTAACGCCCCAAGCCCGCCACCAACTGATGCACGAACACACAAAGCGCTCTACGTGTGATTAATGTTTGGTGTCTTGAATATATACAGGTATTAATATTATTGCAAACCCCTTTTCTAATTTTTTAGAAATTAGAAAGTACTTTATTAACATAACTTAATTTTAAACACTTCAAATACGGTACTGTACACTTTGTGCACTAAATTATTTACGATCTTACCAACTAAAGTTGTTCACTTTCTACATTTCACTTATCACTCATCACCCTCGAGCAGTATATCAGCGACTTCCAGGGAAATGGTGAGGCCAGAGCATTGGGGAACAATAGTGACGTCGCCAGCCCACCACTAACTGATGCACAAACACACAAACCGCTGTGTGGACAATATGGCGGCCCCGGCCTGAGGTTAGGCAGTCCGGACTGCTTCTATCTTTTCGGAGTTTTACCGATAAATAAGAAAAAATTCCGGTAGGCTCCTTGACTCCATAAAAAGCGAATTCCAGTCTAGTGAAGTCCATTGTAGTGAGGTCACATTGTACTACCTTGACGTTATCCATCGTCTCTGTGACACAGTTCGGCGGAAGAGACCAAACCTTTGGAAAGTGGCAAGTTGGCAACTGCACCATGAAAATGCCCTTGCCCATTCTTCTCAACCGATTCAAGAATTTTTGGTCAAGCACAAAATCCCACAGGTAAAGCAAGCTCACTACTCACCAGACATGGCTCTGTGCAACTTTGATTATTCCCCAAGCTCAGAGATCTGCTGAAGAGTTCCTGATTTGAGACAAGAGAAGGGATCATGATAAAAGTGACGAAGCACTTGCAGGAGATACCAAAAACCGACTTTGAAAAACGCTTCAGGCAGTGGAAAGAATGCTGGGATAAGTAAGTCATGTCAGAAGGGACCTACTTTGAGAGGGATTAGTGTCCTAGCTCAACAGGTTAGTTATTTATTATTTTATGGCCTAAAGTCAGATACTTTCTGAACAGACCTCATATTTCAGAAACTCCCCATCATTTGAATTTAAAGACATGGAAATGAAATTTTGTTCATTCATCAGCATACCACAGAGTGGGAATCAGACAGTCAACTGCACTGATCCACAGATCATTCCATACTGGATAACTGACTGCATATTTTTAGTTCTCCTCTTTCAACCAGGACTTTTCCCAGTTGTGGGGTTACCTTATGGGAAAAGTACTGCTGTACACTGGCATGGAAAAAAGACAATTATTTTCAGTAAAAGTATCTGTATCATAAGGGGAAAATTATCTAATAATTGGAATCAGATGAGTAGCAATTAAAAATACGTAAGTGTTTGTTTTACCCAGTGACTCTAGACTCTGTTGACTCTTATAACTCTTCCAGCACTTATTTGCCACCTTTTCAGGTGTGAACTATGCTGGGGATGATAATTTTATTTTTAAATATTGCTGTATCTCACATTCTGTTCACTGTCTTAAATGATAAAATCTTGAACTAAAACATACAGAGTACTGACATCACAATACAGTAGTCCCTCATTTAACCTGATGCTCAGTATCCAGATGTGTTCATTATCCAGATGCTGGACCTTGGCTCTATTAAACCATTATCCAAATTGACTTGCTATTACCCAGGTTTAAAGTTTGGGAGAGTGTGTAAGAAACGGAATCTAAAGGTGAATGTAGGGAAGAGTAAAGTGATGGTTTCTGAAAGAAGTGAAGCCAGTGAATGTACAGTGAGATTGGATGGGGAGGATATGGAGAATGTGAGTGCATTTAAGTACTTGGGTAGTGTGATGAGTAAGGATGGAAGTCTGGAGGGTGAAGTGCTTGAAAAGGTGCAGCGGGGAAGGAAGGTTGCTGGTTCGTTGAAAGCAGTGATAAGAAACAGGGAGATGAGCATGGAAGTAAAAAAGTTGTTACATGACAGTACTGTGATACCAACTCCAACATATGGAAGTGAAGCTTGGACCTTGTTGGAAGGACAGAAGTCAAGAGTGAGAGCAGTGGAAATGAGTTATTTGAGAGGAGCATGTGGAGTCACATGGAGAGACAGACTAACAAATGAGGAAGTGAAGGAGTGTTGTGGTGTGGTTGTGGACGTGATAGGAAGTGTTAGGAGAAACACATTAAGGTGGTTTGGGCATGTGGAGAGGATGGAGAGTGAAAGACTGACGAGGAGAGTGTATGTGAGTGAGGTGGAAGGGACGAGAGGGAGGGGGGAGGCCGAGGATGAGATGGAGGGATGGAGTGGAGAGGTACACGAGAGAGGGGGCTCTGAGTTGGGAGTGGGGTAGTGAAAAAAAGGGGGACAGAACGACATGGAGGCGATTTGTTTGTGGCCACCCCGTGCAGGATTGAGGCATCTGGCAATAGATAGATAGACAGAAAGTCCCCAAGAACTCTGGACGGCCAGCCAACATGTTCAAACATTCGGTATCGTGGCCGCTGGGCTCAAGCCGTGAGCAGGAAGTAGTCCGTAACCCACAACCAGAGCTAAAATGTCCGTCTGCCCCTGTACTGAATGGTCAAAGCCGCATGCTTGTCCGATCGTTCCCAATGAACCTCCAGCACCCGAAAAATACAACTGCAACCCGTAAGCAGTGTCAAAACGTCCGTACACATCCTCACCGAATGTTCAATGTTGTGCGGCCACCGGGCTAAGTCTTTCCCAACTGCCACCACCATCGAACACAGACCACAGCCATGAGTACATGTTCGGTGAAAATGGCCATCTGCCTCTCTACTGAACGTCGAAAGTTCCCTGGTCACCATGAGTTGTGTTTCCGCATGGCCACTCGGCATCTAACAGACTGCAAGCCACGGGTAAATGTATGGTAAAAGCACCCATCTGCCTGTTGACAGACAGGGAAGAATCCTGCCCACGGCCTCGTTTCTCCCCCCCTCCCGTACCTCCTTCATACTCTCCTGGCTCTCCCCCCTTCCTCCCTCAGTCCCTACCCTCCTCTGTGGTGATATCACTGACCCCTACCCTCCTCTGTGGTGATGACACTGACCTGTGAGTTTTCAAAGTTTTCTGTGATTTATTCAAGTACTCATTCATTCATTATCCAATCCTATGTCGCCCCACAGAGAAGCGTAGGAGCCTGGGGCTGGGCAAGTTGGTCCTGACATTTAAGATGAGAGTGACCAGCCTCACTCATCCCTGAATGGCATTACGTGAGCAATAAACCCCAACCACCCTTTGGATGTAAACCTTCACCGGCTCAATCCGATTGGAGCGCCGTAATTACCCACTAAACCACCAGGTGCCAAAATTTGGTTATATGGTTACCACACAGTGCAGTAAATGGTTTCCTGGTGTACACAAAACCATTTGGCTTGTCACTCAGTGCAGAGTCACCCACAGGCAGAAGAACGAGGAAACAATGAAGGCAAGAAAGACAGAAGAGGGAGAGTAAAGTCACACGTAGGCAGAAGGACAAGGAAAGAATGAAGGAAAGAAAGACAGAAGAGGACTGAAGGAAAGAAGGATGGAGGAGAGGAAAGGGCAGACACCCGAGAGCAGCACTACATCGAGTGAGTGGATGGTGAGCTATTGATCATATTGAGATTCTGAAGTGACCACGAGAAAACTCATGAAATTCTGCATCTAGACATATGCTTTACTCTTGGAAGGTGCTGATAAAATTTTTCACTAGGATGGTGGGTAGTTCTAAGAAGGTTAGTTTTACTCATGAACACTTTATTCTCACTACATTTCTGTACTTTTACTTATCAGTTTTATGTGTTTTTATTGGCTTATCTTATAGTATAAACACAGCAAGGATGAAGGCATATCATTTATACCAATACAGTATAACCAATTTCTGGTGGCATATTTAACTGTGGAATTTTTTTTAAGCCCAAGGAGCAGTTACTCATCACAGTTAACTGATTTTCAAACCATCTCTAGGTTTTCTGTGGATTTTTGTGGTTACGCATTGTTTTCATGACGTTTAGCATTAATATGGATAATCCTACATATGTTTTGATGTCTCAATATGGCAGAATGACTGTAAAACAGTGCCAAAATTAGGAGTAGTACTGTACACACAGTAGTGTATATGTCATGTGTGTGTGTGTGTGTGTGTGTGTGTGTGTGTGTGTGTGTGTGTGTTTTTGTGCTTAGCATTACTTTAGATATTCCTATGTGTGTTTTGATGTCTAACTATGGCAGACTGACCTGCAAACAGTGTCAAAATTAGGAGGGGTACTGTACATATGGTAGCATATAGGTAGGGTGTTTTTTTTGTTTCATTTTTTTTTCCATGATTTTCTTGGTGTTTAGCATTACTTTGGATATTCTTATATTTTGTCTAAATATGGCAGACTGACCTGAAATCAGTGCCAAAATTAGAAGGGGTACTGTACATACAGTAGTTTATAGGTATGGTGTTTTTTGGTCTTCATTTTTTTTTTCATGGTTTTCTTGGTGTTTTGCATTACTTTGGATATTCCTATATGTATTTTGATGTCTATATATGGCAGACTGACCTGAAAACAGTGCCAAAATTAGGAGGGGTACTGTACATACAAAAGTGTATACTGTAGGTAGGGTGTTTTTTGGGTTTCAGTGTTTTTTTTTTTGCAGGGTTTTCTTGATGATGAAAATTATTTTGGATAATCCTGTGTATGTTTTGATGTCAAAATATGGCAGAATGACCGGAAAACACTGCCAAAGTAAGGAGGTGTACTGTACATAGTGTATAGGTAGGGTATCTTTTGGTTTTCAGTGGTTTTTCTGCGTGGTTTTCTTGGTGTTTAGCATTACTTTGGATATTCCTTTGTGTGTTTTGATGTCTATGTATGCCTGAATGACCGGAAAACACAGACAAATTAAACCTAGGTACTGTACAAATGAGAATGAAAGACTGACTAAGAGGGCGTATGTAGGTGAAGTGGAGGGAGGGAGAGGGACGGGGAGACCAAAGATGAGGTGGAGTGATGAAGTTGAGAGGTATATGAGGGAAGGAGGAGTGAGTTGGGGGGAGGGCAGTCAAATAGTGGGTGACAGAAGACTTGGAGGCGTTTTGTCTGTAGCCACCCTTTGCAAGAGTAGGGTGTTGGGCTATAGACAGATAGACAGATTGTACAAACAGTTTAGGTATGGGGTTGGAGGTTGGGTATGGGTAGGGTCTGGGTATGGTAGGGAAGTGTTCATCATCCGGATGTTGCCACTACCTGGACATGCCTTTGCCTCTATTATGTCCGGATAAATGAGGGATTACTGTATTATAATATTGCTGTGGTTAGAATGTAACTCGACACATAAACGATCTTTAGACAGTAGTTTTGTGTCAAGGCGCTGTGGTGGACAGGGAGAAGCCACCGAGTCAGGTGGTTAAATGATCACACACACACACACACACATATGCAGCGCACACTGGCAGTGTTCCATAACTGGCATGGCTTAAACTTAATGTTTCCTTTCAATGGTACAAGAGCTGTGAGCAGTTGCAATTAACTTTTAATTAGAAATTCAATTTCCTTTTTTTTTTTTTTTTCCCC
>JAGKTI010000315.1:31153-49110 GCA_018397915.1 Birgus latro
GGATTATCCCTGTGGGGATCCCACGGAGTCACAGGAGTTCCCATAGTACATCCCGATTTACTGAGTCAAATGCCTTCTTGAGATCCACATAGGCTGCAAGCAGTCCTTGTCAAAACTCAAGATGGCATTCCACAAGAGCTCAAGGAGCTAGGATATGGTCAACAGTAGATTTCTTGGGAGTGAATCCAGATTGCTCAGGCCTCTGAAACTTTAGCAAATGGTCCCAGATACACATCAGAAGAATGTGAGCAAGAACCTTGCCTGGCACACTGAGCACTGTAATACAATGGTAGTTACTACAGTCATGCTGGCCTCCTTTCCCTTTCCAGATAGGTGTGACCAAACCCTTTGTCCAGTCAGGAGGAATGATACCAGTCTGCCAAACAGCTTCTATGACTGCATGTAACCCCCTGATCATGGTTTTGTCCTTAGCTTTGATCAATTCTGTTGGAATGTCACAAACACCAGCTGCTCTATCACTTTTCAACCTAGCCACTGCCTTCTTGATTTCATATAGAGAAGACACAGCTTCATCAGTTGGTGGACAGCAGTCAATGGATGTACACCAGACGACGGAAGCTCTCCACTGGGAGGTTCAGCCATATACAGCTGCTCAAAGTAATCAGCCCAACGAGCTCTATACTCACTTGTTCACGACACGAGTCACCCATCTGCTGTCCAAACAGAGCTGCATGAGAGGTGGGTCTGGAGTGAAGCTTCTTCAGGGCTCAGTAAGCAAGTTGAAGTCATCTGCATGAAAACAGCCTTCCACCTCCTCGGCAATTTCCCTGACCTACCTCTCCTTGTCCCTTCTCAGTGAAACTCGTGCCCATAGAGACAGAAGTCTGTGCTGTTCCCGATCCCCAGCCAGTCTGGCAGCACGACTCTCCTCAACTGTGGTAAGTGTCCCCTGAAAGATGAATCCCCTCCTTGATCTCGGACGGTCTCAAACACACTCATCAGCTGTTGCCAGGGTAGCACACTTAAAGGTATCCCATCGTTCAACAGGATCCTCAACAGTGTTGAGCACTTCAAACCAATCTGAGACTGCCATTGCATACTCATATGCACATTTCTCATCCCTAAGTTTCTCAAGATGCAACCTTTTTTGGTGGCATCTTGAGAATCTCTCAGTTTTTTGTAGCCTTAGAGTAGCAACAACAAGTCTGTGATCAGTGGCAAAGAATTCTGCACTCCTGAAAACCCTGCAGTTCTGCAAGATCCTCTAGCGAGTACTAACAAGAATGTGATCAATTTCCTCAGCAACCCCTCCGGTATTGGGATACCAAGTCCAGCAGTGAAGATTTGGCCACTTGAACAAGGATCAAGCAATTCTTAACTTATGGGAATCTGCAAAATCCAGAAGGTACGAACTATTGGAATTCCTGGTTCCAGAGCCATGGGGACCTACACAATCCCTGAGGCCCTCCCTGTCAGTGCCAGTAACTGCACTAATGTCACCCAAGACCATGAGTGTATCCCGCAAGGGGCACTGTTCCACAACAGAGTCAAGTTTGGTGTAGAATAGCTCTTTCTCTTCAAGATCACTCACCTCAGCTGGGGCATACACCGCAATAAGAGAGATGAAGCCAAAGGAGTGCTTCAATCTCACCAGCATTATATGCTCATCAACTGGAGTAACCCAGTCGACACAAGAGACAAAGTGAGCAGCAACTGCCACAGCGACACCCCTAAGATGGGCATCATTGTCGCAGCCAGACTAGCAATATATGTAACCATCACTACTGATCTCACCATGCCCGCGTTGCCTCACTTTGGAGGGTGAAGCTATGCCGATACCCAATCGCCCCAAATCTCGTGGCAACAAATGAAGTCGATCATCCTTTGAAAGGCTATAACTATCTATCTATCTATTGCCAGATGCCTCAATCCTGTAAGGGGTGGCCAAAAACAAATCACCTCCATGTCACCCTGTCCCCCGCCATTTCACTGCCCTGCTCCCAGCTCACACCCCCCTCTCTCATATACTTCTCCACATCCTACCATCTCATCCTTGGCCTCCCCCTTCCCTCTCCCCCCCCTCCACCTCACTCACATACACTCTCCTCATCAGTCTCTCACTCTCCATCCTCTCCACATGGCCAAACCACCTCAATGAGTTTCTCCTAATGCTTACTATCACATTCACATCCACACCACAATGCTCCTCCACATCCTCATTTGTCAGTCTGTCTCTCCATGTGACTCCATAGGCTCCTCTCAAATAACTCATTTCCACTGCTCTAACTCTTGACTTCTGACCCTCCAACAAGGTCCACGATTCACTTCCATACGTTAGAACTGGTATCACGATACTGTCATGTAGTAACTTTTTCACTTCCATGCTCACTTCTCTGTTTCTTATCACTGCTTTCAAGGAACCAGCTACCTATCTTCCTTGTTGTACTCATTCGAGCACTTCATCCTCTAAAATTCCATCCTTACTCATCACACTACCCAAGCACTTAAATACACTCACATTTTCCCTTTCCTCCTCATCCAACCTCACTGTACATTCAATTATTTCACTTCTCTCGAAGACCATAACTTTACTCTTCCCTACACTCCCCTTTAGATTCCGTTTCTTACACACTCTCCCACTTACTCTCCCAAACTCAACCACCAAGCCTTGCAGTTCCCATTCATCTTCACTTAACAACACAGTATCATCTGCAAACAACAGTACAGGGAGCTTCCAAACACTGCCCTCTCTCACTAGGGCCGTTCCAACATCCACTGCCCTACCTTGAAAGTATCTCTTTTATAACCCCATCCATATACAGATTGAACAACCATGGAGACATGACACATCCCTCTTTCAATCCAACCTTCGAGCAGAAAAATTCATTCAGTTCATTATCCACACGCACAGCAGCCTTAGCACCCTCATACATACTCTTCACAGCATTCAACAACCACCCATCTACTCCATATATTCTTAATACAGTACTTTCCACAATCCTTGTCTATGCACCCTGTCATATGCTTTCTCCGAATCCATGAAGGCCGCATACAACTACTTTCTCTTTTCTAGAAACTTTCCCACCAAAGACCTAAAAATGAATATCTCATCTACACAACCTCTTCCCTTCCTAAAACGTCCATGTTCTTCTCCAACTAATTCCTCTGTTATTTCCCTAACTCCATCAATAAGTATCCTGCCATATACTTTTCCTATTACAACAAGAAGACAAATGCCCCTGTGATTACAACACAATTCTTTTTCTCCTTTTCTTTGTACATAGGAATAATAATACCTGACTTCCAATCCTCCGGGACTCTACCTTCCTCCCAGGCCAATCTGCACATCTTCCACATCCATTCTACTACTATCTCTCCTCCATGCTTCAGCATTTCACCACACACTCCATCAATTCCTGGGGCTTTTTCCCCATTTTGACTTTCTTCATTGCTTCCACAACTTCCATCCTACTGATTTCTTCCTCTCTTCTCACATCCCTCCATCTCCCAGTCATTCCCCAGCCACTTACAATCTCATAACACTAGTATATAATTGTATTTATCAAATCAGTAACTAAGCCCACTCCTTTATCTCCTGAGGCCTTCGGCATTTCAGCAGTCAACCCAGGCACACCTGCCACTTCCCTACTTGCATCCTGCCCTGCTCACAGTAGCAGCAACAACCAAAGGCAAAGGGCATTAAGGTTATTAAGGAACATTAATATTGTATTTAACATTATCACTGTTGCCATTGGCCAAATAATGGGAAACATAACATAAAGCACATAATTTTTGTGCTTCCCTAAAAGTATGTAACACTCAATCAACAGACAAATAGTAAACACACAATATTTTAACTTCTAAAAACTATGCCAACTCTTGGCAATTAACAATTTATGAAACACATAACATACGTTAAATTCTGGTCACTGAGCAAAATCAATACAGCATTTGCAATCAAAAGTATGTATATCTTGGCTGGCCAGCCATTAGCTATAAAATTAAACAACATTTGTACTTAAAAGTATGTAACAATCTGGTCATTACTCATCACCCAAGTATAGACCAGACCAGCCTACAGAGTTAATGGACAGCTATATTGTACTGTTTGTTAGTGTCTAAATAAATACATTCATGTAATTCATTCTTTACTCTCACACTTACATTCTATTTTATTATTCTTCAACAATTCAATCTTCAACTATTTCTCTGCACAAGGCTGCCTAAATACAGGTGTTTTCACTCTTAAATCCAGTATTCATGGGAGGAAGGGTTTGTTGGTTTCCTGATTCCCCCCCCCCATTGACAGACCAAGAATGTAAGTAATCTGTATTGAGAAGGCAAACCCTTCTTACTGCTCCCAGAAGCAAAAGCAGAACAAATATAAGCTGTGTAATGATGTTTACTATCAACACCAGCATTGGGACTAGACCAGATTATAGGATGTGGAATGAGCCTATCAGACCAAAACCTGTTTGAGAGCCAAAATCAGAAGTAATTAACTTCCCTTAATTATCACATTTTATCCCTCCCCCCCACAACATTCTCTCTTGATTTTTCTTCTCTTCATTTCTTTCCACTAAACTTTACTTCTCACCTCTTAATATCACTTCCCATCACTTTCTCACTTTTTGATTCCCTCCACTTCATTTAACTTTCTCTCACTTTTCTTTTTTTCTTCACTTTTGTTTTATTCTATGCTCTAATCTACTGAGGAGCTAACTGCAAAAAACAGAACATCAAAAAAAGCAGTATTATCATGAAGATTTACTGTACCATACTTTGCTAACCTGATCTGATCTCCATTTAATATATCCAAGAGATCCTTACTCGCTGCCACCAAACTACTGATAATGCGATCTGGTTTCATCTCACAGGGAGGGGCAGGGATACTACACTTGGGGCACACTCCATTTTCCAGTTTCTCAACACAGCCAGAGCAGAAAAAATGGTCACATCGTCCCAAACACTGAGGGTCTACAGCAGTATTGCCACTGTGGGAAAAAGAATAAAACAGAAAGATCAGTCCTTCCCTTCACCACACATAAATTACTGAATTAATGCTGTACCGTATTTGATAAAGAGTCACTTTATCTACAGTACATGACTATAACTTTATCTTTTAGGTTATACTTTTCCTTCAAAGGCCTTTCTCTGTCTTCTTCTTTGTCCATATTAATCCAAAAAATAGTCCACTGCAGGACAGGACCTTCCTCATTATGGCATAGTTGTTGTTACGCTTATTAATGTTGATGTTGATTTTTTTTTTTTAATCAGCTGAGAAATTAACACTTTTCCATGTCAACCAAGTAAGAATCAGGAAGGCCTGCCTATAAAGAGTGGTGCATATGAAAATGGAAGTGTTCTCATGATGTGCTACTCTGTGTCAGTCTGTATCTGTTATTGGAATTAATCATCAAGTTACTAATATTGCAGCTTAGAAAACTGGAACACAATAAATCGGGGTGCTGTTGTAATGGCTATACTATACTGTACTTCAGCCTACCATCTGATCTGAGCTGATGAATGAGGATAAAGCAAATTTGCCATTTATTCACACATTCTAAGTTTATGTGGTTTATCATTTACACAGTATACTACTGCCAGAACTAAAACAATGATAAATATGTGGCAATAAACTAAATAAAGTAATACCACGATATATGATACTCCTAGATGCGATACCCCAGCTTACCAATGGGGATAGAAATATCACTAAACCCCGCTTAACGATGGCCAAACCCTGGTTTAACGATGGGTTTTGATTTTTTAAAAACAGATTTTGAGGATATTTTAAACTAAAATTGTGTTTAGGTTGATATATAAACTGTTTTTAGACTAACATTAGTGTGTTTTAGCCATAGGTGGGGTGAACATTGTCATTTTGGGGTACAGTTTACTAAACTTGATATTTTCCACTTATATTTAATGATTTTTAGATTTTATTTGTTGGTTTTAGTGAATTATTTACAGGTGTTAGGCCTAGGTTAGCTTCTTTTACAGCTGTTAGGGCATTTAGATTGGTTTAACCCACCCAGTCCCGACCGGTTGTTTACCCAGCCTAACCCCAGATCCCGACCGGTTTTTTACCCAGCCTACCCCCAGATCCCGACCGATTTTTGACTTTTTGTTTTTTGGCTGAAACCTTAGCTTTTGGTGAGAAACATTGAAAATTCATAGAGAAATTGGGATCCTGAGGTTAGATATGTTGATACAGGTGTCACTCAACCTTACGTTTTCCTTCTTTTCAGGGTACCTGGCTAAAGAAAATGAACTATGGAAGGGTTAACTAATTCAAGCCAGTTTAAATTACATATTTATATCATTTATTTGGTACAAATTTGTGTGTAGTACAAGTCTATATTGGTTTTCACACAATAATATAGGCATTTATAAGCATTGTTCACTCACCCAAAACCCCAGTATATGGCACCTTCCTTTATGACATTACCACCTCATCACTTCTGTTTGTTTCTACCTCTAGCTTCTTTGTTCCTTTGTCCTTCACCTCAGGAATCACTTTCACAGTGAATTTCGTCATTGGAGAGACTGTGGGGCAACAAACCTTTACTGGCCAGGTTACAGCTAACAGGTGAATTCCCCAGTGTGGGGGGAGGGGGAGAGGGGGGGTTAGGTGGGACCAGGCAGTATCCCCGCTTGACAGCAGGTAGAGGAAGGTCTCCCACATATGCCTACCACAAATCACCTGCGAATGTTGAAAAATGTGCACACAATGGGCCTTGCAATTGAGTGACGTATGATGCACGTCATTGGGTCTGTCCGCGGAAAAAGTAGCGACGTGCATCATACATCTGTGGGACTCGGCGGGTTAAAATTGTTTTGGGGTTCACTGGGGGGTGGGGGTTGGATTTGGCTGGGGGAAAACCAAAGGCTGAAAAATGCATCCCATTACTTTACATGTTAAATCTACCCCGATATATGATACCATGCCTAACAATGGGTTTTTACCTAACCAATTGCATCGTTAAACCGGGTTATACTTGTATTGTATATGGTTTTCACATATAAGAAGCAGTAAATACAGGGAGAAATCATCAATGCGGAGTAGCACTCATATATACAGAGGCAGGCAATGTGGAAATCTAGGAAAACTCCTTGTCCTATAATAGAGTACAGCATTGAGCATCTTACTAGAAGACCTATCTATCAATGGAAAGTGCCTGAAAAGTTGCTGAAGTGATACTCTGACATTATTACAGAAATTTATCAGTGATCACCCACAAGGGAATATTATATATGAAAATATTATGCAAACCATGCCTGGACTAACCTTAACATTAACTTAACATGTACGTGGGTGCTCGCACCCAGGTAAGAGTGAATGGAGTTTTGAGTGATGAGTTTTCCGTGAATGTTGGTGTGCATCAGGAGTCAGTTTTGAGTCCCTTGTTGTTTATCATGGTGCTTGAAGCCCTCTCATGTGACTTCAGAGATGGACTCCCATGGGAGATGTTGTATGCTGATGATTTGGTGTTCATTGCAGAGAATGAAAAGGAGGCGGAGGAAAGATTTAAGAAATGGAGAGATGGTATGGGGTACAAGGGCTTAAGGGTAAATGCAGATAAACCAAAAGTGATGATATCTAGTGTTGGTGGCAGTCAATCAGAGGAGAGGGATAGTGGCTATGTGCAGTTTGCCACAAAGGTGTGGGAAGTAATTCCATCTTGTGTAGTGTTTGTGATAAATGGGTGCACAAGAGATGTAGTGGTATTAGAGGTAGACTGCAAGATAATGCTGATTTCATGTGTGTGGTGTGTCGGTGAGAGCAGGTGGAGATTGAAAGGACTGAACTTGCTGGTGAGTCTCTTGAGTGTGTGGAGGAGTTTTGTTACTTGGGAGACATGTTATGTGCCGGAGGTGGGGCTGGAGTTAGCTCGGTTGCTAGGGTGAGAAGTGGTTGGAAGAAGTTCAGGGAGCTGTTGCCTCTCCTGACATTGAGAGGACTCTCCTTATGTGCTAAGGGGTCTTTGTATGCAGCATGTGTTAGGAGTGTGATGCTGTATGGTAGTGAGACCTGGGCAGGAAGAGGATATTCACAGGTTTAAACCTACAGAAATGACAATGATTAGGTGGGTATGCAGTGCGCTCCTGCGTGCAAGGCCTGGGGGGGCTGGGTTTACGATGGAAGAGTTGAGAGGTAGGATGGGACTGGAATGTATTGGTGTTGTGATAAGGAGAGGTAGGCTGAGGTGGTTTGGACATGTGGAGAGGATGGGGGATGATAATTGGGTACAGAGGGTGAGAAATGTTAATATTGGGGGAGGGGTTGGGAGGGGTAGACCGAGAAAGACATGGGACGAGGTCATTAAGTGTTACTTAAGGGTAAAGGAACTGAACAGGGAGGCTGCCAAACATTGAGCAGCATGGAGAGCCGCCATTAGGTGACCAAGGCCGACGCATGCAAGCATGTTGAAGCCTTCAAAAACTAAACGAAACGACCTGTACTTCAATCCTAACCTTGGTGTAATTTGATTGTATTCTTATCCTTCAACCCTAAACTTCAGTAGCCAGGTTAGGCCTAAGGAGAATCAGTTGCATCTGCCATTATTAAATGGCACTAGGTAGGGGAGGTAAAAGTACAGTATTGTACTGGAATGGCAGCAAGAGTAGTTCCAAACAGATTTTAAACATTTACCAAAAATTGTAAAGTACACAATTACGGGCACCCTAAATCTTAACAATGCGTGTACATAATGTGGTAAGCACTGCAAAAAGAGGTCTATCTATCTACCTACAGTAAACTTTCAGTTATCTGGCATATTTCAGCCAAGCCCTATGCCAAATAAAGTGAAATGCTGGATATTGCATAGTAACCCATCGGCTCAACATTCGGTGTCAAACCAGATATTGTGTTACTATCCTCCTCGACTCTCTAACTTGAACTCTTTCCCACGAGAAGAGGATGAAAACAAAACATAAAATACAATACAGTATTGAAACTGCACAATGATGCTGTACAGTACAATGCCAGTAGTAGAATGGATATGGAAGATATGCAGATTGGCCTGGGAGGACAGTAGAGTCCTAGAGGATTGGAAGTAAGGTATAATTATTCCCCTGTACAAAAGGAAAATGGGAAAAAGAAGTGTGTGGTAATCACAGGGGCATTTCTCGTCTTAGTGTAACAGATACAATATACTGTAGGATACTTACTGAAAGAGTTCGGGAAATAACAGAGGAATTAGTTGGAGAAAGACAAAGAAGTTTTAGGAAAGGAAGTGGATGTGCAGATCAGATATTCATCCTTAGGTCTTTAGTGAAAAGTTTCTAGAGAAGGGAAAGAAGCTGTATACAGCCTTCATGGATTTGGAGGAAGCAGTGGATGTTGGAGCAGCCCTAATGAGAGAGGGCAGTGTTTGGAAACTCCCTGTACTGCTGCTTGCAGATGATACTGTGTTGTTAAGTGAAGACGAAGGGGAGCTGCAAGGCTTGGTGGATGAGTTTGGGAGAATGTGTAAGAAATGGAATCTAAATGTGAATGTTGGGAAGAGTAAAGTTATGGTCTTCAAGAGAAGTGAAGTCAGTGAATGTACAGTGAGGTTGGATGAGGAGGAAATGGAAAATGTGAGTGCATTTAAGTGCTTGGGTAGTGTGATGAGTAAGGATGGAAGTTTAGAGGGTGAAGTGCTCGAATGAGTACAACAAGGAAGAAAGGTTGCTGGTTCCTTGAAAACAGTGATAAGAAACAGAGAAGTGAGCATGGATGTGAAATAGTTACTACATACGTATGGAAGTGAAGCCTGGACCTTGTTGGAGGGACAGAAGTCAAGAGTGAGAGCAGTGGAAATGAGTTATTTGAGAGAAGCATGTGGAGTCACATGAGGAAACAGACTGACAAATGAGGATGTGCAGGAGCATTGTGGTGTAGATATAGATGTGATAGGAAGCATCAGGAGAAACACACTGAGGTGTTTTGGCCATGTGGAGAGGATGGAAAGTGAGAGACTGATGAGGAGGGTGTATGTGAGTGAGGTGGATGGGGGGAGAGGGAGGGGAAGGTCAAGGATGAGGTGAGGGGATGGAGTGGAGAGGTATATGAGAAAGAGGGGTGTGAGCTGAGAGCAGGGCAGTGAAATGGCATGGGACAGGGTGACATGGAAACGATTTGTTTGTGGCCACCCCTAATGGGATTAAGGCATCTGGCAATTGATAGATAGATGGATAATACAGAGTGCATAAACAAGGAATGTGGAAAATATTAAGAATATATGGAGTAAACAGGAAGTTGTTGAATGCCATGAGGAATATGTATGACAGTGCTAAGGCTACAGTGCGTGTGGATAGCGAACTGAGTGAATTTTGCTATCTGAATGTGGGATTGAAAGAGGTCTCCATGGCTGTTCAATCTGTATATGGATGGGATTAAAAAAGAGATACAAGGTAGAGAAGTGGATGTTGGAGCAGCCCTAATGACAGAGGGCAGCATTGGGAAACTTCCTGTCTTGTTGTCTGCAGATGATACTGTATTGTTAAGTGAAGACAATGAGGAAATGCAAGGCTTGGTGAATGAGTCTGGGAGAGTATGTAAGAAACGGAATCTAAAGGTGAATGTAGGGAAGAGTAAAGCTGTTTTCTTTGAGAGAAATTAAGTCACTGACTGAACAGGGAGGCTGGATAATGAGGAAATGGAAAATGCGAGTCCATTTAAGTACTTGGGTAGTGTGATGAGTAAGGATGGATGTTTGGAGGACAAAGTGCTTGAAAGGGTACAACAAGGAAGAAATGTCGCTGGTTCCTTGAAGGCAGTGATATGAAATAGGGAAGTGAGCAGGGAAGTAAAAAAGTCACTGTATGATAGTACTGTGATACCTCAACTCTAACATATGGAAGTGAAGCTTGGACCTTGCTGGAAGGACATAAGACAAGAGTGAGAGCAGAGGAAAAAACTTATCTGAGAGGAGCATGTGGTGTTACATGGAGAGGCTGACTGACAGATGAGGAAGTGAAGGAGCATTGTGGTGTGGAAGTGACAGAAAGCGTTAGGAGAAATACACTGAGGTGTTTGTCCACGTGGAGAGGATGGAGAACGAGAGACTAATGAGGGGAGTGTATATGAATGTGGTGAAGTGGGGAGAGGGCGGGGGAGGCCAAGGATGAGATGGAGGGATGGAGTAGAGAGGTGAGTGAGGGGGGTTGTGAGATGCAGGGAGGGCAGTGAAATGAAGGGAGACAGGGCGACATGGAGGTAATTTGCTTGTGGCCATCCCTTATGGGATTAAGGCAGCTGGCAATTGATAGATAGACAGACAATCCCAGTATACCGGGAAACTTGAGGAATTCACATTCCTGGTTCCTTATTTTTCCCAGACATATGATATACAGTCTTAAACACAGGCTATATCATTATGGTATATACAATACCACTTGTATCCTAAGCCACACAAACAATTCCATTTGAAACATAACCTCCTCTTAAATGCATCCCATAGATGTAACATACATGATTACAGTATCTTGCAGTAGAGCAAAATGCACACAGCAAGTTCATTTTGATAAACATTATTAGTTGTTTAATTCATAAAACATGAAAAAGTTAACTAAAGAAACAAATCTTGAGCATTTATTGGTGAACCGATGATCTGGAATGAAGTGTTGTACAGCAGAATTACCACGACTCCCTTGCTTACAGTTGTGTATATGGACATGGCCCACCAATTTATTCCTCACCTGGCTGTTGTCACTTGACCCCTCACTCGCTTCTCAGCTGTTTTGCAGACAATACAGTAAATACACATGAACTGCATGGAAATAAATAAATAAATAAATAAATCTGGAGCATTTATTGGTGAACTGATGATTAGAAGTGTTGTTCGATTTCTGTTTGTTCATTATTGAAGGCTCTAACACGCTTGCATGCGTCGGCCCTGGTCACCTAAAGGCAGCTCTTCATGCTAATCAATCTTCCCTATTTAGTCCCTTACCCCTGAGGTCACACTCAATGACCTCATCCCTACTTGCTTACAGTTGTGTATATGGCCATGGCCCACCAATTTATTCCTCATCTGGCTGCTGTCACTCGACCCCTCCACTCGCTTCTCAGCTGTTTGGCAGACAATGCGGTAAATATATACGAACTGAATGGAAAAAAAAAACTAAAGAAATAAATCTGGAGCATTTATTGGTGAACTGATGATTAGAAGTGTTGTTCGATTTTTGTTCGTTCATTATTGAAGGCTCCAACATGCATGCATGCATCGGCCCTGGTCACCTAATGGTAGCTCTTCATGCTGCTCAATCTCTGGCAGCTTCCCTATTTAGTCCCTTATCCCTGAGGTCACATTCAATGACCTCATCCTAGGTCTTTTTTGGTCTACCTTTCACAACCCTACTCTAACATTAACATTTCTCACTTTCTGCACCCAATTATCATCCCCCATCCTCTCCACATGCCCAAACCATCTCAATCTACCTCTCCTCACCACAGTACCAATACACCCCAGTCCCAACCTACCCCTCAACTCTTCAAATGTAAACTTAGCCCCCCCAGGACTCACACTCAGGGATGCACTGCACATCCACCTAATCATCGTTATTTCTGTACATTTGAGCCTGCCAATATCCTCTTCCTTTACTGCCCAAGTCTCACTACCATACAGCATTATACTCCCAACACATGCTGCAAACAAAGATCCCTTAGTATGGATGAAGAACCCTCTCAATGTAAGGAGAGGCAACAGCCCCCTGAACTTCTTCCAACCACTCCTCACTCTAGCCACAGAGCTAGCTCCAGCCCCACCTCCAGTATATAACATGTCTCCCAAATAATAAAACTCTTCCACACGCTCAAGAGACTCACCAGCAAGTTCAATCCTTTCCCAACTGACAATCTCCACCTACTCTCCCAGACACACCACACATATGAAATCAGCATTATCTTGCAGTCTACCTTTAATACCATTACATCTTTGATGTAACCACTAATCACAGACACTGCACAAGATGGAATTTCTTCCCACTCCCTTGTGCAAATTGCACATGACCACTGTCCCGCTTCTCTGACAGTACTGCCACCAGCCCTAGATAGCATCACTTTTGCTTTATCTGCATTTACTCTTAAGCCCTTGTGCTCCATACCATCTTTCCACTTCCTAAATCTCTCCTCTGCCTCCCTTTCATTCTCTGCAACCAATACCACATCATCAGTACAGTTAGTTCCCAACTTACGAAAACAATTGGTTCTTAAATGTCTTTCGTGTCTTTTTTTTTTTTTGTAAGTCCATCTCTCTCTCTCTCTCTCTGTCCCTCCCCAACCCAACCCTAACCCAATAGTTACTAAGGATACAAAGTTTTCCCTCTACCCTCACCTTTATGCTCCATTCCTGCTTCTGTTATCCTCTCTCTCTCTCTCTCCAACCCAACCCTAATCCCATAATTACTGAGGTCCAAAGTTCTTTCCCTCTACCCCACTGCCTTTCTACTCTATACCTACTTCTTTGCTATCCTCTCTCTCTCTCTCCAGCCCAACCCTAACCCCATAATTACTAAGGACACAAAGTTCTTTTCCTCTACCCTCACGTTTATGCTCCATTCCTACTTCTGTGTTATCTTCTCTCTCTCTCTATCTCTCCAACCCAACCATAATCCCATAATTACTGAGGTCCAAAGTTCATTCCCTCTACCCCAACATCTTTCTACTCCATACCTATTTTGCTATCCTCTCTCTCTCTCTCTCTCTCTCCAACCCAACCCTAATCCCATAATTACTGAGGTCACAAAGTTCTTTCCCTCTGCCCCATCCTCTTTCTACTCCATACCTAAGTCTGTCTCTCTCTCTCTCTCTCCTCAGATTAAAGCCCATTATTGTCTCCACTCCTCCTCTTACTCCCTACCCTTCCCTGAACTGCAGTTATCACCTCACCTCCTTGGCAGGTGAAGTTGGATGAGGAGGAAATGGAAAATGTGAGTGCATTTAAGTACTTGGGTAGTGTGATGAATAAGGATGGAAGTTTAGAGGGTGAAGTGCTTGAAAGGGTACAACAAGGAAGAAAAAGTTGCTGGTTCCTTGAAAGCAGTGATAAGAAACAGGGAAGTGAGCATGAAAGTGAAAAAGCTACTATATACAGTAACAGTACTGTGATACCAACAGGAGTAGACTGTAGCACCAGTCGAACAGGGCAGTACTCCCAAGATGGATGAAAAGCTGATGAAAGGGAGAGCTGGAGCTCCCGTTGCATCAGCCCTCCGGACTAGTTCCTGACCATCCCCCTTTGCTGAACTTTTTCAGTGTCTCAGTAACATAGAGAGTAGGCCAGCTTGCTCTCTAATACAAGTTTCTCTAACTGTCAACACCAAACTACATGCATGCTACACACTACACTTCTATTTCAAAATTGTCAAAAATGGCGTCGAAACACCCAGCCTCGGAGTCCACTGGGGGGGAGGGGACCATAAATGGCCCCATCATCCGCCCCTCTCCTGGTGACGACTCTAGCAACTGCCTGGAACCACTGTCTGACTCACTCCTTCTTCATTTCTGTAACATTCGCAGCCTTTCCTCTAACTTTCGCTCTGTTGAGCACCACCTCTCCTCCTCTAAACGTCACCTTTTCTTCCTCTCTCAGACTCAGCTGTCTGAGGCAACTGACAGCAAACCCCTTTCTGTATCCTCCTGCTTTCTCTATTCTCATTTCAAAGCCAAAGGTGGCTGTTGTGTATATGTATGCAACGATCTATCTTGCTCTCGTGTTCCTGAACTTGAATCTTCTGAATTCTCTACTCTCTGGCTTTGGCTTTCCTGTCATTCTCTGACTAAATATATCTGTGCTGTTTACTTATCTCCTAATTCTACTGACTATCAAAAATTCTTTGACTATCTTACTTCTACGATGGAACACATTCTATCCATTTCTCCTTTCTCTGAAATCTCCATTTTAGGAGATTTCAATGTTCACCACCACCTTTGGCTCTCCTCTCCTTTCACTGATCCACCTGGTGAACAAGCCTACATCTTTTCTATCCTTAATGACCTAGAGCAGCTTGTACGGCACCCTACCCATATCCCTGACTGCCTTGGAGAGAGTTCCAACATACCTGACCTCTTCCTAACAACTAATCCATCTGCTTACACTGTTAATCTTTGCTCTCCGTTGGGCTCCTCCGATCATAACCTTATTACTTTAACCCGTCCTATCGCTCCGGTGCGGCCTGTGGACCCTCCAAAGAAACGCTGTCTGTGACACTTTGGAGCTGCAGATTGGGAGGCCCTCAGGCAGTACTTCTTTGATTTTCCTTGGAATAATTATTGCTTCCACGGTCGGGAGCCATCTGAGTGTGCCTTGTCCATTACAGGGGTTATTCTCTCAGGTATGGAAGCATACATTCCTTTCTCATATCCTCTGACTAATGCAAGAAAGCCTTGGTTTAATCATGCTTGTTCTAATGCTGTCCGCAACAAGGAGAGGGCCTATAAAAGATACCAGGGCCAACCCACCCCTGAATCATATCTTTTTTATATTTCTCCCCGGAATCGTGCTAAGTCTGTTCTTCGCTCTGCTAAAAATAATTTCATCCATGCTAAATGTTCTCAACTCTCCAACTTGAATTCTTCTCGCTCCTTCTGGCACCTTGCCAAATACCTTTCTAACAACTTTACTTCATCATCCTTCCCTCCTCTTTTCTACTCAGATGGCTCTGTAGCTGTTTCTTCTACTGATAAAGCAGATCTCTTCGCTCAGACTTTCTCCTCCAATTCCATCTTAGATGATTCCGGTGCTGTTCCTCCATCACTTCCCACCTCTGACTTCCTCATGACTGACATTAAAATTTCTTCAACTGATGTATTTTCTGCCATCACTGGCCTCAATACTAACAAGGCATATGGGCCAGATGGAGTCCCTCCTGTTGTCCTCAAAAACTATGCTTCTGTGCTTACACCCTGCCTAGGTAAACACTTTCGCTTTTGTCTATCAACTTGTACTTTTCCTTCTTGCTGGAAGTTTGCTCTCATTCAGCCAGTCCCAAAGAGGGGTGACCATTCCCAACCCTCTAACTATTGTCCAACTGCTTTAACATCCTGTATCTCAAAAGTTTTCGAGTCAATTCTTAACAGAAAAATCTTAAAGCATCTTTCCTGTCTCAACCTTCTTTCTAATCGTCAGTATGGGTTCCGTCAGGGATGCTCCACTGGCGATCTTCTCACCTACCTTTCAGACTCCTGGTCATCCTCCTTTCACGACTTTGGCGAAAGCTTTGCCACTGCACTTGACATCTCAAAGGCTTTCGATCGAGTCTGGCATAAATCTTTAATTTCCAAACTACCCTCTTACGGTTTCTATCCTTCTATCTGTGCCTTCATCTCTAGCTTCCTTTCTGGTCGTTCTATAGCCGCTGTTGTAGACGGCCATCGTTTTTCTCCCAGACCTATCAACAGTGGTGTTCCTCAGGGCTCTGTCCTATCATCAACTCTCTTCCTTTTATTCATCAATGACCTCCTAAGTTGTACATCTAACCCTATCCACTCATATGCTGATGATTCCACCCTTCACCTTTTCATTCGGTTCCCGCAATGTCCATCTCAGCAGTCACTTCAACAAACAAGGGATGAGGCTATGGCACACCTAATGTCTGACTTGGCTCGTATCTCTGATTGGGGTAAAAATAATCTTGTTATTTTTAATGCATCAAAGCAAGCCTGAGGACAGCAAATCACCCAGGGGGTTTAGGGTGGGTTCGTGGAATGTGGGAAGTTTGAGGGGAAGAGCGAGGGAAGTCGTTGAGGCATTTAGTAGGAGGTGGGTGGATGTGGCATGTTTGCAGGAAGTCAGGTACAGGGGTGGATCAGCCAGAAAGATTGTTGGGAAGGACTGCTACTATAAGTTGTTTTGGCAGGGGGGAACTGACGGATATGGGGGTGTGGGTGTGTTGGTTGCGGAGAAATGGGTGGAATATGTTATAAATGTTATGAGAGTAAGTGATAGGATATTAGTAGTGAAAATTTTGATCGGACGGAAAATTATTTCAGTTATATCAGCATATGCTCCACAGGTAGGACTGGATTACGCAGAGATGGATAGATTTTGGGATGATTTAATAGGTGTAGTAAGTGGTATGGGCGATGATGAGGTAGTGGTTCTGGGAGGGGATTTAAATGGTCATGTTGGTGAAGCAGCTCAAGGTTATGAATGAGTCCATGGAGGATGTGCATATGGTGTGAGGAATGCGGAAGGGGAAAGAATACTCGAGTTTGGGGAGGCTATGGACATGATTGTGTGCAACACACATTTTAGGAAAAGAATCAGCCGGTTGATTACGTACGAGTCCGGGGGAAATAGTAGTCAGATAGATTATTTTCTGGTCAGGAGGGCTGATAGGAGATTAGTGAGGGATGTTAAAGTTATAGGAAGCGAGCAGTGTGTGCAGCAGCACAAACTGTTGATTTGTGACATGGTGCTTAAGGAACGAGTGATGAGAAGGAGGACATATGTACCTAGGAGGAAAATATGGAAGCTGGGAAACCAATCACTAAGGGATGCCTTTTATAGTGAGATGAGGAGAGTGGTGGCCGAACAGGAAGTCGTAGACAGAGGCGTTAATGAACAGTATAGAGCCCTTAAGAACAACCTCTTGAGAGTTACCGATGCAATATGCGTTTTTTTTTTTATTTTTTTATGTGTCCGACTCTGGGCATAGGCTTCACAGCCTGCTATCAAGGCCCAGTCGTCCTCCTACAATCTACATGTCACCACTTCGGAGCTTAACACCCACCGTCCATATTGAATACATGCTAGGGCTGTCTCATACAGGACTGGTGTATTGGTATTAGCGGGGTCATTTTTACGACATGTCGGCGGGTCTTCTGGTAGATCAGTAAAGCCTGATTTAATGAAATTCAAATCCTTAAAATGTTCCCTGCACCAGCGAGGATTCGAACCTGGGTCCCACGGGACCGCTTGGACAAAAGGCCCACCAAGACATAAAGTAACTTGGTGGTGGGATGAGGGTGTAGAAGCCGCAGTTAAGGAGAAAAGAAGGCTTTT
>JAGKTI010000315.1:60580-76041 GCA_018397915.1 Birgus latro
ATATACAGTAAACACAGTGACTTGAGCAAGTGACAGTGACTGCTGCTGCACTGCACCTAACCCTGAGGCAGCTAATCAAACACTGTCTCACTCTAACCCCGAACATACCTTATGGTATGGGTAAGTGAAAGGTAATCACTTAGTGAGTACTGTATTACCAATTATGGCTATATTAACAATTTGGTATTTCATTTGGTTTGGATTATGTATAATTTTACTAATTCATCATAATTTCATAAAAGATAGTCTTGTTACACATAATGTAATAGTAATTTTCTAAAAGCAAGACATTCAAGATTCGTTTAAAAAGTGGAACATTTTAGTCACAACTAAATAAGTGGGACAGACATAAAAAAAGCCGGACTGTCCCACCTAAAAGTGGGCCTCTGGTCACCTTAGCTATGGCCGATCAGATGCAAGCCATTGGATACTGTCATCTGAGATGAATATATACTTGTATTTCTTCAAAGTCATTTTAAAATATACCCATGATGTTGTAGTACCAATAATAATTAATGAAGACAGCTATGGGTGATGCCACAATATAATTCAAAGTCAACTACAGAGAGGCAGTAACAAGTTAATTATTGACTAAATGTGCAACTCACAAAATCCAAAGCTTACGCTACTGAATGAAGATGGACCTTGATAGTTTCCCATGAAAATTGTCATAGTATTTATTAATCATTAGGTATATTTATAGAATGACAGGGAATTGTCCAGGGTGCAACTTGTCCTGACAAGGAATCGCCCATGTTTTGACGGCGAATTGTCTGGCGGCGATCGGTCTTGACGGCGAAATGTCCTTCATTATATGGAACAACAGAAGAAATTAAACATTACTGACCAGACATTACACTGAAGCAAGAGCTCAAGCTGTGCCACTGCCATACGCGTGTTGTCCCAGTTAAATAGTTTCAAGACATCCATGACTTCCTCTTTATACAAGTGGCTTGTTAAATAGTATATAACGCTGAACTTCTCTAATTCTTGCCAACCAATTCAGCTGCTCATATTTGTTTACAATCTGCCTCCCGCGCACTTTCACGCTGGTTCATTCGCAATGGTGCAATCTATAAATTAACATTAATATATATCTGCTCATTTCAACCCCGAGGTTAAAAAACATCGACTATGAAGTTTTTTAACATTATACCGAAAGGAAAATGGAATACGGTATTAATGTATTGGGTGCTGAATGCGGAAATGTGGCGCCACATTTGAATTTTGCAAAACTCATCCATGCATCGTAAAGTGATAAACCTAATTTTAAATGTCATAAATATGCCTGACTTATATTATAATACCATTGTGTTTAAATAAAGGGAAGCTCCACCAACAGCTAGGATGCATATCTGTTTATCAGACTCTATCAGTTCATAGGCAGATACCTTTGAGAGTGATAATGAACAAATCACCTTCATGTCATTCTGTCCTCCACCATCAATACCTTCCCTCACCCCACACCACCCTCAGTCATATACGGTACTTCTACATATTCCTCCACATAATCTTCTGTCTCCCCATTTCTCACTTCCCTCACTTCTTTCACATTCTTTTAGTTAATTTCTCATTCTCCATTCTATCCACATAGCCAAACCATCTCGGTACTTTTTCCATTGCCTCCACATGATCACCACAACGTTCATTTCTCTGTCTCTTCTTAGGTAACCCACTCCCATTCTCACTCTCGGCTTGTAGCTTCCAGCAAAGTTTAAGCTTTACATATATGTGGCCACAGCAGATGTCACCAAGTAGAGTATATTATACAATACTTCCAGCTGTCTCACTCGTCTCCAGTAATTACTGGCAATTACCAAATATTTTGCTTTCCACCCACTCACGAAAACACTAATTCACAATTCTTGTCTTTCTGCATCATCCATTGCAAGTTCATAGCACTGTTTTGGCAGCTGAATTCTCAGTGTAACTGATACAGAAAGCATCCAACAGACACTCCCTCAGACTATGAAATGCAGATGTTGATTTGCAGATCTTGGTCCCTATTTCAGTTCTGAATGCAAATAGACTTTGGTATATAGTAGAGTGCAGGCTTAACGGTCAGCCGCTCAGTTAGGTCAGGCACCTTCCCCACTAGGATTTAAGAACACTAAATCCCCCTGTAAAGTTATTTTCCATGGTTCTGGACATTTCTATACTTTTACTGTAAATACAGTAAGCAGTAGAAATTTCTTGATTACTCTTCAGTACTCTCTGTTAGACTTGTGTATTTTTTTGTAAGGAAAAATTCTTCTATGTACTGTTCAGGACTTGAAACTTGGATCCCAAACCTACCACCAACTGAGCTATTCACTGAACCACAGTCAGATACCAAATGACATGGCCTATGCTTACCTTGTCAACTGTAGGCACTGATGAGGACCCTACACATGATGATGCACTTCACTCTGGTTGGAGCAAAGAAGCTGCAGCATCCACCTAGGAGCCAAACCTCCTCATATTATCCTATTGTAGGGAAGGACCCTGGGTTCAACCCTGGAGAGGCACTGTAAATCTACCACAAGAAGGTGCTGCGTCCCTACACAGTGTAACAGTGTAGGCTATGTACTGTGATGTACCTAAAGACAGGCCCCACATGAGCAGTAGTTCACCTGTGGTCAAAGGGTCTGCACAGTCAAACAGACTGGAGTTATGCAACAACTGTTGTGCCTTCCCCTGAAAGGATGTTACTACCTTTTGCTGAAAGTTTTATTCCTCTTTTCTTCTTACTTATTTATCACCAGCTAACTCTTCGCTTCCCTTGTGTCTGGTGAATGGCTACAGAAACACTTTCCATTCTAATTGCCATATACTGTATTGAATTCTCAGAACTGGTATCATGGGAAAGAGGGATGCTACAGCCTCCTAGTCCTCAGTTCAGCTCTACAGGCAGGAAGTCAGAACCTCTATCAGGATCTTCAGTCCTTCAGTCCTAAGAGTCCTCAGAGTCCTCTCCTTCAGCAAGCACGGACAACCAGATCGAGGTAATACTAAGAGTTATGTATGGTACAGTATAATACATGCCCATTCAAGGAATTATGGTACAGTATTACAGGTGTCAAATTAGTCTGTGCCATATTTTATAAAATGTACTCTGACTAGTTACAGGTGTGCAAAACCTGCAAAGTTATAAAAAAATATTTACTGTACATCACTCTTTATCACTCTGTTTCTGTGCCCGCCCTCCTCTCTTCCAATTTTTCCCATCTTTCCTGTCACTTCTTATTGCTTTTCTTTCCTTTACAGGTGGCTTTACATTGAGTGACAAGCCAAATGGTTTCCTGTAAGCCAAGAAACCATTTACAATGCTGGGTGGTAACCATATAACCAAACCATACATGCTTCCTACTTGTTAACAAGTGGGTTGGTGGAGGGATAGTGCCCCTCCCTGTAAAACAAATAACTCAAAGTCAAATGGCCACCCCTTACGGGTTTATGGCGTCTGGCAATAGATAGAGATAGACACTCTTTAAAAAATTGTGGCAGCTCGTGGCAACCATTGTCCACTCACTTGATGTGCTTCCTTCCACATTATATCTGGGTGTCTGACCTCCTCTCTTCCAACTTTTCCCTTTCCTTCTTGTCACTTTTATTACTCTTCTTTCCACTTCTGGCAGCTCTACACTGACTAACAAGCCTAATGCTTTCCTGTACCCAGGAATCCATTTGCAATGCTGGGCAGTAACCATATAGTCAAACTGAGGAGTAAAGTGGAGCCTGCTATGGTACCCCTATTAACTGGGTGGAGGGATGCAACTGCGGTGTCCATCTATGTAACAAATCCCCATACTATTCCCCATGCTTCACTGTGGTAAGGCACTATCAACCATAAGGGATCATCAGTTCACTGCACAGGATGACCTTCCAGAGGCAGTTGCTTGCCTGTGATTGATGAATCTGCTTGGCCAGACTGGGGTTGATCAGCAATAAAAATATCTTAAAATAACATGAGTAAAAGAGTTAACTACAGCAGAATTAATGTGTCCATTACCTTGATATTCATTCCAAACCTAAAATACACTTTTCACTGGTAAAGGTGAGTACAGTACAGCATTCTACATAACATGGGATGAATTCCAGATGCCAGTTACAGTATTTTAATACATAGTACATAACCTAATCAATGTTTTTAATAAAATAAAAGCTAACTGTGATGAGTTTACAGAACAAACACATTTACATAATCTCATCATATACCAGTACATACAGTCGTGTTGCAACATAAGCAACTTAATCTTTAAAAATTTTGACTCTACAGTGATTTCTTGACTATCTGATGTAATAGAGCCAAAGGCATGTCTGGAAAGTGGATCTGTCTGGATAATGGACTTCTTCCCTGGCCCCCCTTCATACATAACATAACTTTGAAAACCATTGTAAAAGGCAAATACAGTACATCATACAACACTTGTTCCTGTTGTTTAACACTACTCGATCTGGACAAGCAGACCTATAAACCACAGCCAGGCAATTACCATGTCATGTAGGGTTGAGCGGGCCAGGTCGTACTCCTTTAAGATGCGGGAAGTCAACCATCCTACATCAGTCTTACCCAGGATCTCCCACTTCTTCTTCACAGTCAACAGTACCCTCTTCTTTTTCCCTGGTGGAGGGGCCATCATCACACACCCTTGGAAGAGGCATGCAAAGAATAGCAAGGCCTGAAGCAGGTATCGAACAACCACAAAAGCCATCATGTGCGCTGCCATAACAACTGTCTGACAGGAGCTTTTGGCTACATGGTCGCCAGGCAGGAACTGAGAACGACAGAGGGGGGGGTGAACTACAGAGCCAGACAGCGAGGCGCCATCGGGCTATTCCTGCCCAGGCAGGCGAAAATGTTCGCAAGGCCATAATTTCCACCCAGACACAAACAGTTTGTCCGGATAAAATGGAAGAATGTATGTATAATCGTTTAATATAGCCAGATCACAGTGTTCAGGTAATGGATCATCCGGATAATGGATGTCCTGATAAGTGATGGATACTGTACACAATTTAAAATACTGTACAAATATTTAATATTTTTAATATTTACAGTACAGTAATTTCAAAGTGCAGGCGTGGGTTAAAAATTCAAATACCATGCCATTGCCAGGCTTGCTTGCCAGCTGCAGTGCACCAGCCACCATGCACACCTCCCTCTTTCTCAGTCTTCACAAGGTGTGTGGTAGCACTCACATTTCATGACAATGGGGTTGGCAGTTTGAGCCTGCACCAAGGTAGCATGTTTCTGGTGTAAGATGTAGTGATCTCTGCAAGGATCTCTCCTTGCCCAGCAGTACAGAGCTATTGGTCCTAGCTTAGGGAATTCACCCTCAGTCTTCAAGAGCCCATTCTAGCAATGATATCTCACTCGTGTCTCAATTGACAACAACTTGCTTCTATCAAAATGAGTCCCAAATGTATGTCATCAACTCTACTGGTACTGCATCTAAGAAACAATCATCTATTCTGGCCTTACAAGAGAAGGTCTAAAAGGTTGCAATGACCCCAGCATAGGGATAATCAATATAAGGGAGAAGGAAATTCATCAAGCTATCTCTGATAGTGCATCATTAACAGCTAAAGTAACATGTCAGGTGCATGCTGTGCCTTTGGTTAAGACTGAGAAGACTTTATATATTAAACTGGAAAATGTAAAGTGAAAGTGTGTTCCTACTGATGGCAACATGTTAAAGGAAAAAGCACTGAGCCTATACAGCAGTTCAAGCCTCAAGCTGATGAGCCAGGATCTTCAACCCAATAAGAATTGAAGGCAAGTCAAGGCAGGTTGAATAGCTTCAAGAAGGGTTTCAGCTTAAAAATTAAAAAAATCATGGAAGAGTCAACATCAGCAGACAAAGAGGCAGCTAATGCATTCCCACCTGAGCTGAGGACAATTTTTGTTTTGTTTCATTTTTAAATGATCCAACATGCTTGCATGCATCGGCCTTGGTCACCTAAAGGTGGATCTCCATGCTGCTCGATCTCTAGCAGCTTCCCCATTCAGTCCCTTATCCCTGAGGTCACGCTCAATGACTTCATCTCAGGTTTTTTCTGGTCTACCTCTTGCAACCCTACCCCTAATGTTAACACTTCTCATCTTCTGCACCCAATTTTAATCCCCCATGCTCTCCACATGCGCAAACCATCTTAATCTACTTCTCCTCATCACAACACCAATACACTGCAATCCCATCCTACTTCTCAACTCTTCCATTGTAAACCTAGCCGCACTCAGGGATGCACTGCACTTGCACCTAATCATTGTCATTTCTGTATGTTTGAGCCTGTGAATATCCTCTTCCTTTACTGCCTGAATCTCATTACCATACAACATTACACTCCTGACACATGACGTATACAAAGATCCCTTAGCACAGAGGGAGAGCCCTCTCAATGTCAGGAGAGGCAACAGCTCCCTGAACTTCTTCCAACCACTCCTCACTATAGCCACAGAGCTAGCTCTAGCCCCACCTTCAGCACATAACATTCCTTCCAAATAACAAAACTCTTCCACACACCCAAGAGACTCACCAGCAATATTAATCTTTTCACTCCTGACAATCTCCACATGCTCTCCCCAACACACGGGTCGTGGAGAGAGTCGGAGTCAGAGCTCCTCCTGGATCGAGAGAAATAATCGCTGAACCAGCGGCGAAAAGGAGACAGCCTATTGTGATTATGTGGTTGAATGCGTGACTGGTGGTCCCATCGGATATTAGTTAAAAAAATAAAAAAAAACGCAGGTTTCGGCCCTAAAAATACAAGACAGTGCAAAAGTAAGATTCCATATGGTTGTATCATGGCGGAGAGAGACGGAAGATTGTTTACAACCAAAGAAAATGTTGGTAAAGGAAGTGATAAGCTGTAACAAACAAGAGTAGCAGGAGTAGAGAAAACGGCGGAGAGGAATGTCCAGGAGTTAAAAAAGGTATGGGAAGTAATTAGAGAGTTACAGGAACGGACCTTAGAGCAGGAGAGATCAAAGTCCTACAGAGTAAATTGGAAAAAGTTTGCACACGTAGTGAGGAACAAGAAAAAGAAGTCACAGAATTAAAGGTGAGTAATGAGTCCGCATCAAATGAAATAAAACAGCTCAAGAGGGAGAATAAGAGGTTGGAAGAAGAAAGGGACAGAATAAAAAGTAAACTAGATGAGTACGAATCAAAATCGAGGAGGCAAGATGAGCATATTCAGGAAATCAAGGAGCAACATAAGGGGTGGAAGAAAATACAGGAGGAAGGAAATGTAAATTTGAAGGAGATCATAGAACAACAAAGTAAGGAAAAAATGGAGAAGGAAGTGGTTAGAGTACTAAGAAGTAGAGAATCTTTGGTCAGGGATGTAGCAGATAAGAAAAAATGTGTGATAATATCAGGATTAAAGGAAAACGAATGACAGTAAGATCTGAAAGAGAGAGAGAAGAACTGAGCAAGGCTAAAGAAATAATATCAGTGGTTATGGAGGGAAACAATGAAGCCCAAGAAGAGATTGAAGAAGTGTTTAGGTTAGGAAAGTACGAGGATTGTGGGGCAAGGCCTTTGAAAGTAAAGTTTAAGTCTCAAGTAATAGTGAATGAAATCATAAGTAGAACGTGGAAATTGTCAGATAAAGAGGGGTTTAAAAATGTTTGGATTAGGAGAGATGCAAATGAAGAGGAAAGAGCTAAATTAAAGGAGTTAGTAAAGGAAGCAAAGATAAAAAACGAACAGCGAGTGGAGAAAGAGAAGACAGAGTTCTACTGGAGAGTTATAGACCAGAAATTGAGAAAGTGGTACCGACGGAGGGAAGGAGAGACGAGAGTATAAAAAATGATGAAAAAAGTTTGAAAGTGGCGTACACAAACATTGATGGACCAATATCGGCAAGGTTAGAAGTCAATGATTTTTTGAGGGTACATAAACCTGATGTCATGTGTTTTGTAGAGACTAAATTGAAAGAAGATATTGATATTCATATGGGAGGTGGGAAACACAAATTATGGAGAAGAGACAGAAAAAAAATGGGGGGAGGAGTGATGATAGCAGTGAAGGACAATATAAATGTAGATACTGTACTGTGGAAATGGCAGAGGGCAGGGTCGAAGCGATAAATATGAAATTAGAAACTGGGGAGAATGGTAAGAGAGATATGGTAGTGGTATATGTTCTCCCCAAGACGAGAGCATGGAATGACGATGAATACCAGGAGATGTTGTCAGACATAGTTAGTTATCTACAGAAAGTGATCGAGGAAAGCAACAATATAATCCTAATGGGTGACTTTAATTGTAAAGAGGTGAACTGGGAGGAATGGGACTCAGGAGGCAGCGAAGATTCGTGGGGCACTAAATTGTTAAATATAGCAATGAATAATGTAATGACGCAGTGGGTTAAAGAAGAGACACAATTCCGAGGTGATGACACACCAGCAAGATTAGATTTGCTACTATCCAAAGAACCTGATGTAATTGAATCTTTAAATTATGTGTCCTATAGGAGAAAGTGATCATGTGGTCATTGAGTTCCAGATGATAACAGGGAACGTGGTGCCAAGAGATGAGCCTTATAGGCAAGGAAGATACAACTTTGGGAAAACAAACTTTGCAGAATTGAGAAAATTTTTTGAAAATGCAGACTGGAGAAAATTCAGAGAAACAAGAGAGATACAGAGGAAGTGGGATATCTTTTTAGACCTCTACAATTTGGGAGTGGAAAAATATGTGCCAAGAGTAAGTGGGAAAGAAAACAGGAAAAAGGTGTGGTTTAATAGAAGGTGTATGATAGCGAAAAAAGAGAGGGACATGGCATGGAACAAGTGGAGAAAGAGAGGTAATATCAGAGCAAAGGAAGAATATAAAAGAACTAGAAATGAATATACAAGAATACGTAGAGAGGAAGAGAGGAACTTTGAAAAAGGTATAATTGACAAATGTAAGGATGAACCCAAATTGTTTTATAGATTTGTTAATGGCAAATTGAAGCAAAGGGAAGGAATCACCAAACTGAAAGTAGAAGGAGAGGTCTACAAGCTGACGTAATGAACAAATGTTTCCAATCGGTTTTCACTAAGGAAAGGGAGTTTATGGAAGGAAAGGGAGTGATTAGAAACGTAGTGATAAAAGATATAAAAGTGGAAGTGCAGGAAGTGTATAAATTACTGGGAACTCAAGATGTAAGGAAAGCCCCAGGACCGGATGGAATCTCTAATTGGGTACTGAAGGAATGCAGAGAACAACTGACAGATAAGATTCACAAGTTAATTGAGTGCTCCTTGGAAGAGGGGAAAGTGCCTTGGGAATGGAAGAGGGCAAATGTGGTGCCAATCTATAAGGGAAGAAACAAGGAAGAACCCCTGAATTATAGACCAGTGTCCCTAACCAGCATGGTTGCAAAATTGTGTAAGAGAATTCTGAAAGATAGATGGATAAAATACCTGCAAGAGATGAATATTTTGACTGAAAGTCAGTTTGGATTCAGAAGTGGAAGGTCATGTGTTTCCAACTTGTTGAGTTTTTACTCAAGGGCGATTGACGTGCTGCAGGAGAGAGACGGTTGGGTGGATTGTGTGTACTTAGATCTGGAGAAGGCCTTAGACATGGTGCCCCACAAGAGACTGTTATGGAAATTAGAGCATATAGGAGGACTGAAGGGAAGACTCCTGGAATGGATGAGAAACTTTTTGAGTGACAGACAAATGAGGACAGTAATAAAGGATAGGACATCTGGATGGAGGGAAGTAAAAAGTGGTGTCCCACAGGTCTCGGTGTAGGGGCGTAAAATTTACATTGCCCACAAATAAAGTAAATCCCACTGGTGTAGTCACCTGTGTAATAATAGAACTTTGCATTGCCCATAAATGAAGTAAATCCCACCGGTGTAGTCACCCAGTGTAGTACCACCGCGAGTGTTCCAATAGAATTTTGATACTAGATTTAAATATAATACCAGAGTTTTCCGTTACTGCCAGAACATTAAGAAGGCCTCGTTAAATAATTAAAGTAATTTGTATCGCTGCCACCACCCAGCAGTTGCCGGGGAAAAAAAAGTATTAATGATATTAGCCCTGTATGATGATAAAAGGAACAAAAGGCCTATGACAATAACAGGGTAGCGTGAGTATAATATAAGAGAGCGTGGATCTTATAGATGAAACATGCCTTGCGGGCCACTCAGTCTTACGTATACTCCCCAGAGGATTTATTCCAAACACATTCTGTTAAAGTATACTTATCTATATTGTTAACCTTAAATTACACAGAATGAATAAGTAACGAGCAAGGTTTAATTACTGGACCTTAATAAATCAATTGTCTCCGATACACCAGAATATTTGAGAGAATGGAAGCTCTATTCTACACAGTTTATAAAAACACCTGACTCACCTAACGCAATACATGAAAATTCACTCAACCCGACTGTGCCATAGAAAACTTCATCAACAGGGGAAACTCCCATAAACCACGGTTTCAAAGGACTCATAGTGATACCCAGTTTACAACGTGTTACACAGCTCACTCCATTTCTAGAGAAATCATCCCTATTTTACCTGGGTTTGCACCACGTAACATTTCTAGGTAAATAATCATAAACCAAGAATAATACAGAATGCAATCACAGCACACACAGTGCACCACATGGCGAGGTATTACACCACTCCGCTTCTCACACACTTATAACCCAAAATTTTACACTACCTAAATATTAAGCTTACATAAGTGGACCAATCGATTTTGACGGTACTGTGAATTGAAAAGGGGCTAAGTGGAAAAAGTGTAAAGGGCTTTCGGGCACTGGTTGATGTGACTCTCGATGCAATAGCCGGGCACTGACTCCATGACCCTGCATCGCTTGACGACACAACTTATCTGCAACGTCCACCCACACTGAGTTTTAACTTGAGAGTCTTAAGGCATTGACAATATTATCAGATATCTTACTTTAAATATAGTTAGAACGACAACTAATTATGATAACGTATAAGGGAGAAATACTGTGAATACTCGGACATTACCTGCAACGTCCACCCACACCGAGTTTTAACTTGAGAGTAGTGCCTAGCGGGCAGAAAGCTAGCGGCCTCCCCTCACACCCGCTACGTTTTCTCTACCCGGTAATGACTTCCAACAATTGCGTTACAGTCTACATATTATAACAACGCACAAGAATTTGCAACAAGAAGCGTACGCATTACTCTACTATAAAAAATGACTTATGATGATTTAAATTTTGTGGCAATGACATAGGTCTAACAGTTTTACATACGATGCCTGAAATCACGCTTTGATACAATTTCTCTTTGTTTCCCCCGCGGCGTTACGCAACAACTGAGGTCTATGCCAAATAAATTAATTTTCGCGGTTATCTATGACAATGATCAATAATCAGACTTTACTTAAGTTCTTAGACAACGTTATTTAGTAGAACAATACAGCAAACACAAGCCCAAGTACAGAATTCTGAATTCTAGGTGTAAATATGACTCCGCTAATTTAAGTTCCAAATTAACTTTCTACGCCACTCCATCAAAACCAGATGCTCATTTGCCCGTCTCCTTGTCCATTTGCTTCCCTACTAAAATCAAGCCCAAAAAATGAATTACAAAGTCCACTACACATACTTTACACATCTTACCACGGTCCAGAATACACACTTATCACGTACATAACCTAACATAAATTACATACATTATATACTTACACTATACTTATACTAACTTAGATTACTCTTATACTACTTATATTATATGCAAGAAAAATGGCATTACATCAGTGTTGGCACCAGTAATGTTCTTGATTTATGTAAATGATATGGTAGATGGAGTGAACAGCTACACAAGCCTGTTTGCTGATGATGCAAAGATCTTGAGAAAGGTGGAGGTTGAAGAGGACTGTAAAATGCTACAGGAGGATCTGGATAGGATACATGATTGGAGTCGGATGTGGGAAATGAAATTCAACGCAAAAAAAATGTAAAATATTAGAAATGGGTAAAAGTACCAAGAGGCCATCATTGAATTATTTGAGAAAGATTTGGGAGTGCTGGTCCAGGATAGTTTGTCACCTGAAAAGCACATAAATAAGATAGTGAGAGAGACATATAAACTCTTGACCAACATAAGAGTGGCATTTCATTACATGGATGAGGAGATGATGAAAAAATTGATAGTAGCCATGATCCGGCCCAGGTTAGAATATGCAGCAGTAGTGTGGTCCCCACACAAAAAGAAAGATAACCAAGATTGAGAGAATACAAAGAACAGCAACCAAGATGGTCCCCAGTCTGGCAGATCTATCATACAGTGAGAGGCTAGAAAGGCTGGATTTGCCATCCTTAGAGGAAAGGAGAGAGAGGGGTGACATGATTACAGTGTTCAGGACCATGATAGGAGTAGAAAAAATTGACAGAGAAAATCTGTTTGTGTGGGATGAGAGAGCAACAAGAGGACACGGAATGAAACTAAAGAAGCCAAGCTGCTCGAAGGACATCAAGAAATATAGTTTTCCTTATAGATGCATAGACCTGTGGAATAGCCTGGACAAAGAGATCGTCCAGTCTAAAAACTTAAACGAGTTTAAGGCAAAATTTGACTTATTGAGAAACAGAGACGGGACCCCACAAGCGTAGCTCATTTCCTGTATATCACAATTAGGTAAATACAATTAGGTAAATACACTGCACACATGAAATCATCATTATCTCACAGTCTACCTTTAATACTACTATATCTCTTATGCATCAACTTATCACAAACACTGCACAAGATGGAATTACCTCCCATGCCCTTGTGCCAAATCGTGTATGGCCACTGTCCCTCTTCTTTGACAGTACTGCCACCAGCCCTAGATACCACAACTTTTGTTTTATCTGCATTTACCCTTAAGCCCTTGTTCCCCATTCCACCTCTCCACTTCCTAAGTCTTTCCTCTGCCTCTCATTCATTCTCTGCAATCAACACCAAATCATCAGTATACATCTCCCATGGGAGTCCATTTCTGAAGCCACGTGAGAGGGTTTCAAGTACCATGATAACAATAAGGGGCTCAAGACAGACACCTGATACACATCAACATTCATGGAAAACTCATCACTCAAATCTCCATTCCCCCTTACTTGGGTGTGAGCACCCACATACATGGCCATAACCACCCTAACCAGCCACTTCTCAATCCAAAGCTTTCTCATTGCCCACTTCACCATCTCTCTAGGGACTTTGTCAGCGGCCTTCTTCAAATCAACAAAAGTACAGATCCCTTTTCTTTCTTATACATTTTTCCTGAAGCTGTCAAACTTTGACTATGGCATCAGTGGTCCCTTGCCTGGCATAAACTCAAACTGCATCTCATCAATATTCACTCTTTCTCTAATCATACCTTCTAGAACTCTCTCCATTACCTTCATATTCTGGTCCAAAAGCTTTATGCCACTATAAGGCTGTGTTCTTGAGAAAGTCTTCAGGTCCAGTGGGACTGGCCTTTTCTGGAAGAAAATGCCCAATCACAATTACATTTCCAAGTATGCAAGGCAGGCACCTGCTTTTAAGGCAGAAGAAGACCATCTGATGCTGCTGTTTTGTGAAAATGCAGCAGGCCACATGAAGTCAAGCATGCTGTACGGGGCTACCAGTCCATGTACTCTTGAAGGAAAAAATAAAAATCTCTTGCCTTTATATTGGCAATCAAATAAGAAATCATAAATGACTGCTGTTCTCTTCTTGGAATGGTTTCACATGCACTGTACTTTATTCTGGAGGTGAAGCACTATCTGGAGGAGTTAGAAGAGTTAATAAGGATGTCATCTTCAGAGGAGAAAGACAAGGAAAAGCAGCAAGCAGGTTGGGGTCTGAACAAATTTGGCAAGTTCTTCAAAGCTGCCAACTACTTGAAGGACTTAGCACATGAGTACAACTCCTCCACAGAGAGGAGCATAAAATTTTCACAGGGTCTCGATTCCCATATGACCCCGTATCAAGATGCCTTGATGGTCCAACCATTGAAAAGAGAAGAATGAGAGGTGCCAGTCACAGTGTTTTACTAAGAAAAAAACATCTTCAGCATTCGATCACTTATCTGACTCTCCTGCCGCTTCAAGTCCTGATTCTCCTGCTTCTGCAGCCCCTGATTCTTCTGCTGCTGTTGCCTCTGATTCTGATGCGGAGTTGAACCCTGGCTCTCCCGATCTGTCAGCACCTGAGCTGCCTGATGTAACATACAGTGATGATTCATGACTATTAAGGTGAGTGTCATGGTTTACTTTTTCCTGTTTTTGTTTACCTAACGTATTATCAAATTTATGATTGTGAATATTGCACTTATAAACTGAAATACTGTATATCTGGGTCATAAAAAGATTAGACCTGTAAATTAATGGAATGTATATAGCATGTGATGAGTGGTGTGTGTGTATAGGGAGGGAGTGGTGTGGTGTGGAGGTTGGCGGGTGCAAGACCAACCACACACACACTGTCGCTGATGCTAGAATGTGTCCAAATGTCAGGGCAAGTGGATTGCTCCGCATATGCTGGCAGCACTCACTCCATTGTAGTTTTTTTAATACTTTTTTAAAATACGTGTAAATACTGTATTGTATTCGCGTTTGTGTTTATTGTGATCCAGTATTTAAAAATCATATTGACTGGTGATAATTTTAATATTTTGGTGAGAAACAAGGTTAAACAGTACTGTACAAAGTAGATGGAAGGATGAATTACTACAGTTAATTGACTTGTAAGGAAATGCCAAACAAACTTCAGTTCTTTTACTTAAAAAAAAAAAAATCTTTATGAATTAACTGCACTGTATTCTGCGATTCTATTAATAGTTTTTTTTTAAGTTTAGGAACAATTTAGGGAGTGTAAAGTGGGGTTCTACACACGATTTTTTACTTTACATGTGCAGTTTGCCACAAGGGTGTGAGAAGTAATTCCATCTTGTGCAGTGTTTGTGATAAGTGGGTGCACAAGAGATGTAGTGGTATTAGAGGTAGACTGCGAGATAATGCTGATTTCATGTGTGCGGTGTGTCGGGGAGAGCAGGCAGAGATTGTTAGGCATGAGAGGGTTGAACTTGCAGGTGAGTCTCTTGAGTGTGTGGAGGAGTTTTGTTATTTGGGAGACATGTTATGTGCCGGAGGTGGGGCTGGAGTTAGCTCGGTTGCTAGAGTGAGAAGTGGTTGGAAGAAGTTCAGGGAGCTGTTGCCTCTCCTGACATTGAGAGGACTCTCCTTACGTGCTAAGGGGTCTTTGTATGCAGCATGTGTTAGGAGTGTGATGCTGTATGGTAGTGAGACCTGGGCAGTAAAGGAAGAAGATATTCGCAGGTTTAAACGTACAGAAATGACAATGATTAGGTGGATGTGCAGTGCGTCCCTGCGTGCAAGGCCTGGGGGGGCTGGGTTTACGATAGAAGAGTTGAGAGGTAGGATGGGACTGGAGTGTATTGGTGTTGTGATGAGGAGAGGTAGGCTGAGGTGGTTTGGACATGTGGAGAGGATGGGGGA
>JAGKTI010000315.1:85018-128030 GCA_018397915.1 Birgus latro
AGTCAAGTCACCTAAGGCGTGGCTAAATGGTTCTGGACCGTGCCTGTGCCATTGAAAACCGTGCCATACAAATAACTAAACCTATGAGAAAAATGGAATTTGGTTCTGGACGTTCGCACAAAGTTCCCCTTTTCACCCCACTTTTTCCCACTTTACACAATCAAGCAATCAGTCAGTGCACGTATTACTCCTAACAATAGGCATAAAAAACGGGAGGGTGATCAGATAACAAGCGGTCTGGCTATACACTGAGCGGGCTTTGAACGGCAGCTGAGGGCTAAGGTTCGCTCTCTGGTTGCCAGGAGAATTTGCCCGCGAGTTTCAAACCTTGCCGTGCCCACGCCATAGGTATATTGATGTACGTGGTTCGTTTTTTGGGGTCTGGCACCTTGCTGTGTCATGGAAAACCATGGGATAGAAGCACGTATCATTGGCGGCTTGACTGTACAGTATATATATATATACAGTATACTGTATACAGTAATCCCTCAATTATTCAGATGCCCAGTATTCGGATGCATCATATTCGGACATCGTAGGCTGTCCAACCCACAAAATGCCCCCAAATTTGAAAAAATCCGAAAAAAATCCAATTTTTTTGGCCCGCGTCAGTTTCAATTTCTCGCGCGTGCCGATAAGCTGTGTTTTCGCACCTTGCGCCTCTCTCACGGTCTCATTTCCCGCTCCACTCCTGACTCGTCAACACGCTTTCAAAATGGCAGCTGAAGTGCTTGGTTTTGTGGTGATACCCTACCTCCTGCAGGGCTTGATGCTGCTCTTCACCTTCTTCATCATGTGTGTGATGATGGCCCCGCCACCTGAGAAGAGAAAAAAAGTGGTTCTGACTGTGGAGAAGAAGAGGGAGGTATTGGAGAAGGTGGACGCCGGGTGGCCGACATCACGGATCCTACGTGAGTTCAACCTCCCTCGCTCCACTTTGTTTGATATCAAGAAATCCCGAGACAAATTACAGCAGCACACTGCTGATTTCGCTTCAAAAACCTGACAGAACGTGGAGAGGAAGATGATGTTTACTCCTAAGTATGCTGAGATTGACTAAATTCTCCAGGACTCATCACTAGACCACACGGGACTAAATTCTCCAGGACTCGTCACTAGACCACACGGGAATTTACTGTTATGTACAGTGCAGTGAAGTGATGTGAGGCAAGGTATGCAAAAGAAAACGTTGTGGAAAGTGCTTGTGAGAAGTGCTGGTGAGTGTAAAGTGCACCGGAAGTGCTAAGGTGTGTCATGTGCAAGGTCTTACTGTCAGAGTCTGAGATGACCGAGCGGGTTATACATCAGGACGGCGGCATCATTCTCGTAAGTACCCTAACTTCATCAAAATTCCTTGTTTTCTTCTTTCCATATCATTAATCTCACGCATAAACTGTGTGAAAGATGATTTCCATAATGATTTTCATGTCTAACCTGTTTTCAGAATGCTGTAAATTGGTTTAAAAAATTCACATAAATGTTAATCATAATTTCCTCCTTTCCATTTAATTTTTCCATGCATGGTTTTGAAGTGAACCACCTATGAAAAAGGTGAATGCCATTGGTTTGTGTGCAGGATGATTACCATAAAGATTTTCATGTCTAACCTGTTTTCAGCTTGCTGTAAATGGGTTAAAAAATTACCATAAATGTTAATCATAATTTCCTGCTTTCACTTTAATTTTTTCATGCATGGTTTTGAAGTGCACCAGCTATGAAAAAGGTGAATTCCATTGATTTGTGTGAAAGATGATTACCATAAAGGTTTTCATGTCTAACCTGTTTTCATCATGCTGTAAATGGGTTAAAAAATTACCATAAATGTTAATCATAATTTCCTCCTTTCAATTTAATTTTTTCATGCATGGTTTTGAAGTGCACCAGCTATGAAAAAGGTGAATGCCATTGATTTGTGTGAAAGATGATTACCATAAAGATTTTCATGTCTAACCTGTTTTCATCATGCTGTAAATGGGTTAAAAAATTACCCTAAATGTTAATCATAATTTCCTCCTTTCAATTTAATTTTTTCATGCATGGTTTTTAAGTGCACCAGCTATAAAAAAGGTGAATGCCATTGATTTGTGTGCAAGATGATTACCATAAAGATTTTCATGTCTAACCTGTTTTCAGCATGCTGTAAATGGGTTAAAAAATTACCATAAATGTTAATCATAATTTCCTCCTTTCAATTTAATTTTTTCATGCATGGTTTTGAAGTGCACCAGCTATGAAAAAGGTGAATGCCATTGATTTGTGTGAAAGATGATTACCATAAAGATTTTCATGTCTAACCTGTTTTCAGCATGCTGTAAATGGGTTAAAAAATTACCATAAATGTTAATCATAACTTCCTCCTTTCAATTTAATTTTTTCATGCATGGTTTTTAAGTGCACCAGCTATGAAAAAGGTGAATGCCATTGATTTGTGTGCAAGATGATTACCATAAAGATTTTCATGTCTAACCTGTTTTCATCATGCTGTAAATGGGTTAAAAAATTACCCTAAATGTTAATCATAATTTCCTGCTTTCAATTTAATTTTTTCATGCATGGTTTTTAAGTGCACCAGCTATGAAAAAGATAAATACCATTGATTTGTGTGAAAGATGATTACCATAAAGATTTTCATGTCTAACCTGTTTTCAGCATGCTGTAAATGGGTTAAAAAATTACCATAAATGTTAATCATAATTTCCTGCTTTCAATTTAATTTTTTCATGCATGGTTTCTAAGTGCACCAGCTATGAAAAAGGTGAATGCCAGTGAATTTCATGTCCGGTCATAACCTAACCTAACCATTTTTTTGGTAACAATTTACATCATTTACTGTATTTGATGCTTTGTATCCAGTAATTTAGTGCATAAAATGTGAGAAAAGATGATTTCCATGTCCGATACTTACTTATACTATGGTGGCAAGTTCTGAGCACCTATGCCCTACTCACCTCTAAATCATTTTTTGGTTAAAATTCAATTAATTCATGCCTTGTGTGCATTATTTATGTGAAAAGGGATCTAAATAAGTGCTATACATGTCCGGTAGGGAGGTAGGAAGGTAGTTTTCTGATTTAGGTTAGGTTAGGTTAGGGTCATGAATGACTGGTGCTGGAGCTTCAGGACCAATATTCGGACAAAACCAGTGTCCGGACATGCCTTTGGCTCTATTACGTCGAATATTGGAGGGATTACTGTATATATATATATATATATATATATATATATATATACAGTAAGACCTCACTGTAACGGACTAATTGGGGCTCAGGCCAGTCCGAAATATGCGATTTACCGATAAAAGCGACATCCGGACTTACCCCTGCTAATCTGGACTTTTTCCGATATATCAGACATTAGTCCGGATTGCATCGGTAGTTTTCACCACCATTGCAGTATTGTACTGTGTTATACCTTCATTACATAAATCAAATGGTATAATAATACTGTACTGTGCACTGAAAAACATGTCTTTTACTTGTCTTATTGTGGTGAACATAGCTGCTTTCTGGCTATATTGGACTTTCTCCGATATATAGGAGTTTAGTCTGGTAGCTCCTCGAGTCTGATAAAAGCGAATTCCGGTCTACTGAAGTCCGTTATATCGAGGTTTTACTATATATATTTATATATATCATCATCATCATCTGGACCTCCTTTCCCACCCTAGGGCAGTTTTTATTTCTTTTTTTTTTATGGAAGGAAGAAGGAACCAAAGGCCATGGGCCTGCATACTGTTCCTTCCAAGAAAAAGCAAAAACAATACAAAAGAGAGCCAAATTCAAGATCCATTCATTTCGAGATGCCTGGACACACTGCGTTTGAAAGATTGGAGATCATAGGAAGTAAGAAATACAGACAGAGGAAGACAGTTCCAGAGTTAACCAGTTGCATAAATGAAGGACTGGGAGTAACGGTTAACTCTTGCATTAGACAGCTGGACAGAAAAGGGATGAGAGTTTGTTGCTAGACGGGTACTACGTGCCCGTCGTAGAGGTGGAGGGATGCAAGCAGACAGTTCAGAGGAACAGTGACCATTGAAGTAGCGATAGAAGAGAGATAAATATGCAGCAGTGCGGCGAAGAGACAAAGGTTGAAGGGAATCAGTAAGAGGAGGAGAGTTAATGAGACGAAAAGCCTTTGACTCCACCTTATTGAGAAGAGCTGCATGTGGGGAGCCTCCCCACACATGAGAGTTGTACTCCATACACGGGCGAATAAAGCCCGTGTACAAGGTCAACAACTGTGAAGGGGTAAAGAAAGTTTGGAATCGGCTTAGCACACCTAATGTCTTGGAACAGATTTCACAAGAGATGTAATATGTTCTTTCCAAGACAAATCCCGAGAGAATGAAACCCCAAGCACGTTCAAGGATGATGCAGAACATAACTGTTCATTATTAAACATTAGTGGGTAATCCTGAGGAAGATTTTGTCGGGTTGATAAGTGTAAGAACTGAGTTTTTGATGCATTAAAAATAACAAGATTATTTTTACTCCAATCAGAGATACGAGCCAAGTCAGACATTAGGTGTGCCATAGCCTCATCCCTTTTTTGTTGAAGTAACTGCTGAGATGGACGTTGTGGAAACTGAATGGAAAGGTGAAGGGTGGAATCATCAGCATATGAGTGGATAGGGTGAGATGTACAGGTTAGAAGGTCATTGATGAATAAAAGGAAGAGAGTTGGTGATAGGACAGAGCCCTGAGGAACACCAATGTTGATAGGTCTAGGAGAAGAACGATGGCCGTCTACAACAGCGGCTATAGAACGACCAGAAAGGAAGCTAGAGATGAAGGCACAGATAGAAGGATAGAAACCGAAGGAGGGGAAGTTTGGAAATTAAAGATTTATGCCAGAGTCGATCGAAAGCCTTTGAGATGTCAAGTGCAATGGCAAAGCTTTCGCCAAAGTCCCGAAAGGAGGATGACCAGGAGTCTGAAAGGTAGGTGAGAAGATCGCCAGAGGAGCGTCCATGACGGAACCCATACAGACGATCAGAAAGAAGGTTGTGACGGGAAAGGTGCTTTAAAATTTTTCTGTTAAGAATTGACTCGAAAACTTTTGAGACACAGGATGTTAAAGCAATTGGACGATAGTTAGAGGGTTGGGAATGGTCACCCTTCTTTGGGACCGGCTGAATGAGAGCAAACTTCCAGCAAGAAGGAAAGGTACAAGTTGATAGACAAAGGCGAAAGAGTTTACCTAGGCAAGGTGTAAGCACAGAAACACAGTTTTTGAGGACAACAGGAGGGACTCCATCAGGCCCATATGCCTTGTTAGTATTGAGGCCAGTGATGGCAGAAAATACATCAGCTGAAGAAATTTTAATGTCAGTCAAGAGGAAGTCAGAGGGGAGAAGTGATGGAGGAATAGCACCGGAATCGTCTAAGGTGGAATTGGAGGAGAAAGTCTGAGCGAAGAGATCTGCTTTATCAGTAGAAGAAATAGCTAAAGAGCCATCTGAGTAGAAAATAGGAGGGAAGGATGATGAGGTAAAGTTGTTAGAAAGGTTTTTGGCAAGGTGCCAGAAGGAGCGAGAAGAATTCGAGTTGGAGAGTTGAGAACACTTAGCACGGATGAAATTATTTTTAGCAGAGCGAAGAAGAGACTTAGCACAATTCCGGGCAGAAATATATAAAAGATGTGATTCAGGGGTGGGTTGGCTCCGGTACCTCTTATAGGCCCTCTCTTTGTTGCGGACAGCATTAGAACAAGCGTGATTAAACCAAGGCTTTCTTGCATTAGTCAGAGGATATGAGAAAGGAATGTATGCTTCCATGCCCGAAAGAATAACATCCATAATGCGCAAGGCACACTCAGATGGTTCCCGGCCATGGAAGCAATAATCATTCCAAGGAAAATCAAAGAAGTACTGCCTGAGGGCCTCCCAATCTGCAGCTTCAAAGTACCACAGGCTGCATTTCTTTGGAGTGTCCACAGGCCGTACTGGAGCGATAGGACAAGTTAAGGTAATAAGGTTATGATAGGAGGAGCCCAACGGAGAGAAAAGATTAACAGTGTAAGCAGAAGGATTAGTTGTTTGGAAAAGGTCAAGTATGTTGGAACTCTCTCCAAGGCGGTCAGGGATACGGGTAGGGTGCTGTACAAGCTGCTCTAGGTCATTAAGGATAGAAAAGATGTAGGCTTGTTCACCAGGTGGATCAGTGAAAGGAGAGGAGAGCCAAAGGTGGTGGTGAACATTGAAATCTCCTAGAATGGAGATTTCAGAGAAAGGAGAAATGGATAGAATGTGTTCCATCGTAGAAGTAAGATAGTCAAAGAATTTTTGATAGTCAGTAGAATTATTAGATAAGTAAACAGCACAGATATATTTAGCCAGAGAATGACAGGAAAGCCAAAGCCAGGGAGTAGAGAATTCAGAAGAATCAAGTTCAGGAACACGAGAACAAGATAGATCGTTGCGTTCATATACACAACAGCGAGAATAGAGAAAGTAGGAGGATACAGAAAAGGGTTTGCTGTCAGTTGCCTCAGACAGCTGAGTCTCAGAGAGAAAGAGAAGGTGAGGTTTAGAGGAGAAGAGGTGGTGTTCAACAGAGCGAAAGTTAGAGGAAAGGCCACGAATGTTACAGAAATGAAGAAGTGAGTCAGACAGTGGTTCCAGGCAGCTCTGTGAGTCGTCACCGGGAGAGGGGCGGATGGTGGGGGCATTTATGGTCCCCCCCCCCCTGGGGACTCCGAGGCATGATTTTTGTGCGCCATTTTCTTACATATTTTGAAAAAGAAGTGTAGTGTGTAGTGTGCATGTAGTTTGGTGTTGACAGTTAGAGAAACTTGTATTGGAGAGCATGCTGGACTACTCTCTGTGTTACTGAGACACTGAAAAAGTTCAGCAAAGGGGGATGGTCAGGAACAAGTCCTGAAGGCTGATGAAACGGGAGCTCCAGCTCTCCCTCTCGTCAGCCTTCCATCCACCTTGGGAGTACTGCCCTGCTCGACTGGTGCTACAGTCTACTCCTGCTAGCAATATCCAGACAGCCCAAGTTTGCCCAGTCCAATGGGCCACGCTTCCATTCATTCATCACTCAAGCCCACGGAATCCTGGCTCTATTTGATACGTCAAATAATTTTCACCACATTCTGTAGCTTCACATAAATGTATCCGTTGGAGTCAATCTTAAATTAACATAATCATCTGCAAGTGGCTATTTCATGTGCTCTATGTAAGAAGGGGAAAAAATACATTTACATACTTGTTGCCAACATTTTATCAATGTATATTCGAATGAATGAAAATGCCACAAGTACATTACACAAAAATAACATATACAGGTACCTGGATTATTCTTACTGTGAGTAAAGAATGCATCAACATCATCTAAGGAGAAATCATACTGACTAACCCTGTTCAGTCACAACCATTCCACTGAGCATATAATTTTAAACAGTAATGTCATATATAATGTAAGCAAACATTAGCATATTCAATAGCTACTTGTATGTGCATAATTTCAGGTAAATTCACTTTTCTTTCACTGTCCACAGTAATATCAGCACCATCTGACTGTACAGGTACTGCATCTGGTGATGATCTGAGCAATAAGCATTTAGCTTACCCCCTTCAGCCCAGGTATACAGTATGTTTTACATCTTATTCTGTTCAATGCTAAATTATTATTATTATTATTATAACTATTTTTATTTATTTATTTAATTTATTTAGTTATTTATTTTTTGCTTTGGTGGGATGTGCCTAGGCTGCAGAGGTTAGTAAAAATCTCAATAACCCCTTCAGCTTTGATACATCTTGAATACTTTATGCTGCTTAATGCAAAATTTCTTTCAACACTGACTGCTCATCCCTGGGCTGTAAGGTTTAACTGTCTGCTACACAAACAAGAAACTAAAATTCTAATCTGAAAGGGGACTCCTTATTTCTATTAAGCTGTAAATCCAATATTCAGATTCTGTCAAAGTAAAAACAGCAACAGTACCAGAAACATAGTGGTTTGTGAATTTGATCCCTAGCACTACAGCACTGATGATAGAATACATTGCACATCACAGGCTATATGTTCATCATGAGATCCGCTCATGGGGAAAAACAAAAACAGCTACAGAGCAACAACTGTTCCAAAAAATGTAAGTCAAAATCAAATACTGCATACTTACTATTTATTTCCAGATGCCTTAATCCCACAAGGGGTGGCCACAAACAAACTGCCTCCATGTCACCCTTTCCCCTGCCATTTCACTCCCCTGCTCCCAGCTCACACCCCCCTCTCTCATATACCTCTCCAGTCCATCCCTCCATCTCATCCTTGGCCTCCCCCTCCCTTTTCCCCTCTCCACCTCACTCATATATACTCTCCTCATCAGTCTCTCACTCTCCATCCTCTCCACATGGCCAAACCACCTCAGTGTGTTTCTCCTAATGCTTCCTATCATATCCACATCCATACCACAATGCTCCTTCACATCATTATTTGTCAGTCTGTCTCTCCATGTGACTCCACATGCTCCTCTCAAATAACTCATTTCCACTGCTCTCACTCTTGACTTCTGTCCCTTCAGCAAGGTCCAAGCTTCACTTCCATACGTTAGAGTATCATAATACTGTCATGTAGTAACTTTTTCACTTCCATGCTCACTTCTCTGTTTCTTATCACTGCTTTCAAGGACCCAGCAACCTTTCTTCCTTGTGGAACCAGTTAGAGCACTTCACCCTCTAAACTTCCATCCTTACTCATCACACTACCCAAGTACTTAAATGCACTCACATTTTCCATTTCCTCCTCATCCAGTCTCACTGTACATTCACTGACTTCACTTCTCTTGAAGACCATAACTTTACTCTTCCCTACATTCACCTTTAGATTCCATTTCTTACACACTATCCCAAACTGATCCACCAAGCCTTGCAGCTCCCCTTCATCTTCACTTAACAACACAGTATCATCTGCAAACAACAGTACAGAGAGGTTCCAAACACTGCCCCTCTCATTAGGGCCACTCCAACACCCACTGCCCTACCTTGTATCCTTTTATAATCCCATCCATATACAAATTGAACAACCATGGAGACATAACGCATACTTACAAGCTGTATTATTATTTTGTGGTAGCATCTGCATGTACGAATGAATTTTACTTGACATAGGAGCAAATCACTGGTTAATAAAATATGTCATGCTACTGCTGCATCTTTTAAGAGGTGCAACACATCACAATGCTGTAACTATGTCTGGTTATGTTACTGTACTGTTATTTTTAAACCATATTGCCCTCCTCCTAACCAATATCCCATATTTCTTCAAGGGAGCGCTATAGAAGGCCCCCAAGAACTACAGAACTTACATCTAATTTTGTTACTTTTGAATATTTCAACAGTCATCCAGGAGGAAGGAAATAAGATTACAATAGTAATTTTAACTCCTGAGTTATAGCTTTTCATAAGAATTTCCCTCTCACTTCTCTTATGACACACAAGAACACTGGGAATCTAAGCACAGTGACTTGGTCAAGAAGAAAGGTGCATTAACTTCACAAGGCCTCTAGATTTTCAATGAAACCATCCTAAAGGTTTCAAAGACTGTAACTGTAAGGGTCTATTTAAGGTTCACTGCAAGACCGGATCTTCTCTAAGAAGGAGAAGGGTAGTCAGAATTAATTCTACCCTATGCTGAAGAAGTGGAAATTGGGAAGAAATGTCTGTGATGCATTTGAAAGTCAGTGCTGTAATGGCTATAATTCTGTGCAAAAGAATCTGTGTAATGGGGTCTATAAAAGCCCGTGTTCCTTAGAGGCAAAGCGGGAATCCTCTCTTTGGATCAGAGGCAATGTGTGCACGTATCAAGTGCGAGGGCCTGAGTTCAATTCCTGGCCAGACCAGTGATTAATTTGTTAAGTCTCTGTTCGGTTATTACATCTGTATGTTATCAGCAGAAATGATAGGGTGAGAATATATGAAAGCACATGAAATGACGTACTTTCCACGTCTGCTTTATACATATGTCAGTGGCCATGATCGCTCATCTCTTTTCATGCCATTTTCTCTTTGCTAATACCTTATATTCTTTTTTTGATGAACCACACATTAATGCCTCCCAGGTGCGGGTTACCCTCCACATTATTTACGTCCATGTGTTCAGCATCCCCCTCCCCAAACTCCCAGACAGACAACCTTAGCTCACTTTATTTCCCATCATCACTACCATCATCCCAACTTCTTTTCCTACCTAATGATGGGGTGAGGTAGGGTTCAGAGATCAAGAAAATACCTCACAGAGGGAGAACTAATAAAAGTCTGCCCAATTAAAAGTGACAGAGGCAAGGGAACTCCACTGCTATTCTTACTTGCGAATTTCACACACTAAAATGATGCCAGGCTGTGCTACCTCTTTTAATTTTCAGGGCCTGCCTATCCTGTGCTCTCTTTGTTCATGTTTGCTGTTTTAACGTGAGCATTTTATGTCTATGACTTATGCTCTGATGTAAAACACTGTGCACTGACTATGTACTTTGTCATCATAAATCACTTATATTCTTTACTTTACAAGTGTGCACAGGCAAGTGTCCATTCTTGCTTAATTTGATGGCAACTTTTTAAAAATTACGCCAAATCTGATTACAGTCTAAAAGTGACATACTGACCTCTTACCACTGTATTAACCCTTTCACAGCCAAAGACTAATTTCTTAACTATTCCATCATGCCAGCACTGGAGACAATTTTCAAGCTTTTAAAATTAATTTTTTTCTTTTCAAGATTGTTGAACTATGTCTGGTGTACCTGTCTACAGCAATATTATCCTAATTCAGTCCTTTCCAAATGCTACCAGCTGGGACAAGGCATGTCAGTCCTGACTTGATGCCTTAAAAAAAAGCTGCATTTTCTTTATGCATATATCTGGGTTCTGTAAGAGATGAAAAAGTATAATGAGTGTTATTTGAAAAATAAATATATAAATTTTCATGTGTAAGAAATTGAATAATCTAATTCATGATGCTTTTTCCTCCCAGTTCTTCTGAAAGACTGACAGTAAATGCAGTGGGGCTTGAGAATTATGAGTAGAGTTGATTATGAGCTTTGTATTAAATACACTGATGATATAATGAAATAGGTAATACTGTTTACAAATATTTCAGATATATGCACATAAAAAATAAAGAATCATATAATATAAAAATATATGGAACTTTATACACTTATATACATTTTGAATCCTCACCACAGCCTTAGGTGGGAAAGGTCTGGCTGATAATAATGATGACATACTATGAATAAGTATGAATACATGATTCCAGCATGGGTGAAAAGTGGAGTGTGTCTGCAGGAAGATGACATTTTTGACAGCTCCTGGAATACAGTACTGCATGCATTTTTTTATTATGCCTGCTATATTGACACCAATGACAATACCACAATCAGGCACCAATGAATGCAAACAGTAGTGAGATGGTTAACTGACAATGCCTATTCTTTAACAGAGGCAGTATGCTTTCAGGCAACAAACACAGAGGTGAAAAATTCATATGATAAACAGAAGTAATATTCCAAGACTGGAAGAGAACTTGTCGCACTCAAAGGATGAAAACTCAAATCCTTAGCTACATCATTCATAGGACTAAAACAGAGCACAATACTGCAGGAAAAAAGGAGGAGGTTCAACCAACTTCCTACAATAGTAATTCTATTCTAAGGTGCCAACACAACCAAACAAGTACAGTACATTGCAGGGTTTCACATAGCTAAAACCCTTTTCTCCTCTGCAGGAGACTGTGGAGGCACTTGCAGTAATAAGTTCTCTTCCTCTATTCTACCCACCTCCATGAGAAACATATTAGCAGGGGCCAGGTAAGAAATGGGGGCCGGCTGAGAAAAGTGTAAGATGAGATAGGTGATACTGGCCTTTGGCTATATTCACGTTTACTTAGTACAGAGAGGCCATGTTGCCTGCACGCCTAACATTTGCAATTCACCATATCCACAAAAATCCCAAAATGTCCAAAGCTTACCATATGAGGAAATCCCAAGACTACTGAGTGGAAGGAAAGTGCAGAAAATATGAGGAACTCATAGAAAATGTGTACAGTAGAGCTGATTGGAAGTGCTCAGCCAGACTTGAGTGACCATCTTTGTTTTAGATGTAATTTCATGCAAAGATCCCTCTTCTCCACATGTGCTGGCTGCAGCCCCACACCCACGAGCAACTCACTTTTACTACACATTTTCTGAGAGTGAAGGCCGTGTAACAAAGCAGAAGAATTACTGAGAACTTGGCCTGAGAATCCATCAGGGCATTTAGAGTAGACTATCAACTAAATGCCCAAATATATCAGAACTTAGTTGGTGGCTGAGTAGGAGGAGGGGCCATAAGTCATACAGAATAAGAGTAGTTGGTGATGGACCCTTATGGACCCCAGAACCATTTTTGCCATTGGTTTAGTTCTTAAATTTCAGGAGTTTGCAAGTCACATGTAAAGGGTCCTATTAATCACTCATGCAACACCTCTGTAATGTCACCAAAAGAAAAATGACAAGCACAATGGAGCTAAAACACCTTTCTCATTAACAATGTGTTTGTGTCAAGATCTCTCCCTCACTTTTATTGCACTTGTATGTGATGAAGTGCAAAAGAACATGCTTTCTCCTTACAAGCCTCTATGGCCTCCAAAGAAACAATAATGTGATTTGGATAAAAACCTGATGTAGTGGGAGTCTAAAATGGCAGAGAATATACATAATATGACAGCGAAATGGCAGAGCATATCTATATAAATAAACGGCAAATTCTGTCTGTCTGTCTGAAACCCCTCTAACTCGGGACACACTTGCTCTATATAGACATACTGTATTATACATTTTTGGAATCAGGATGATCCCGGGCTTGAAAATCTGCCCTTCATCTGGTGCTTGAACAGTTTGTGATTTGAAGAACTCAACTCAATTGAAGTTCCACAGAGTTTGTGATTTGAAGAACTCAATTGAGGGCTAACTGGGCCTCTGGCCCAATTAGCCCTCTGCAGGAGCTAGCTTAAAAGTCTGCACTCCGTGCGGACTTTTAACCTGCCGAGTCCCATCGATGTACGGTGTACGTCGCTACTTTATTCCGCGAACAGACCCAACGACGTACATTGTACGTCACACAATTGCAAGGCCCATTGTGTGCACATTTTTCAACATTTGCGGGTGATTTTTGGTAGCATATGTGGGAGACCTTTCTCTACCTGCTGTCAAGCGGGGATACTGCCTGGCCCCTCCTAACCCCCCTTTCCCCCCCTCCCCCCCACACTCGGCAATTCACCTGTTAGCAGCAACCTCGCCAGTACAGGTATGTTGCCCCACAGTCTCTCTAATGACGAAATTCACGGTGAAAGTGATTCCTGAGGTGGAGGACAAAGAAACAAAGAAGCTAGAGGTAGAAACAAACAGAAGTGATGAGGTGGTAATGCCATAAAGGAAGGTGCCATATACTGGGGTTTTGGGTAAGTGAACAATGCTTATAAACTCCTATATTATTGTGTGAAAACCATTATAGACTTTTATTACACATAAATTCGTACCAAATAAGTGAAATAAATATGTAATTTAAAGTGGCTTGAATTAGTCAACCTTTCCATAGTTCGTTTTCTTAGCCAGGTACCCTGAAAAAGAAGGAAAACGTAAGGTTGAGTGACACCTGTATCAACATTTTTTTATCTCAGGATCGCGATTTCACTATGAATTTTCGATGTTTCTCACCAAAAGCGAAGGTTTCAGCCAAAAAACAAAAAGTCGGAAATCGGTCGGGATCTGGGGGTAGGCTGGGTAAAAAACCGGTCGGGACTTGGCGGGTTAAGGTAGTATATAATATGACACAGATAAACCCTTTAAAATGTTAGTTAAATAAATGAACATCTAAAAGCAAAATATTAAAAAACATAATATGAGCACGATTAACCACCGAACCGCGGGGTTCTTCGAGGCGTTTCTTGCCCTTCCTGCCGCAATTTGTGCTTCAACTGACTTTTCAAAAATATTTGCCAAAAATCCATTTTTTGTCCTAGAGTATTATAATTTTATAAGCATATGGCACATACCTTCAGCTTTCTCATGGGATGTTTTTTTTTTAGCACTCGTCAACTATCGTTTGACTTGGGGAGACTTCCAAAGTTGGCTCATGAAATCTCCACATTTACATTTCCCAACAGCCCTTACTATTTATACCAATGCCATATATTATCACTAGAAACACTAATCTATTATTTTGCAATAGGTTTGATCCCTTGCCACCGACCATCACGAGAGTGACACTCCGCGGTAAAGTGGTTAAACAGTATTAATGGCTAAAGGGTGTAACATAATGGGACTAACTTCAGGTTTCTGAGGTGAAGTGGAGTATCATTATGCCACCACCTGATAATGTAGAAAGATTATTTACCTAAATTAATGGGAGGAGGGAAGGTGGATGAATTTGGTAAATGAATGTATGTGAAATCAAAATTTGGAAACTGCTGACGCTAAGGGTTTATCATGGAATCAAAATGGGTGGATGAATTTGTACAGAGGTGCACAGGGCAAGAATTTAGCAACCCTCTTTTAAATTGACAACTGATGGAATGTCCATTTAACAGGCGTATGTGATACACATCTATGAAAATTCAAAAGTAAATGAAAATGAAAACAGTGTGCAGATGGTTATATCTGGAAAGAAGAGACACAATTCTGCAGGTCTGAATGATGTGTGAATGATTATGCAGCCAATCACTGGGCATGCTATTGATATTTCTCCCACTTTCATGTATTTACTTTATATGTGGGTCCTACCTCATCCCGTCATTTTAAAATGGGAATTAAGGTTGGGATGATGAAGAAGATAATGGTGATGATATTGATGAAGTAACACAGTGTACAGTTAGGATGATACATATAAAGTAACAGATCACAAATTTATGAAATGATAGATACCAAATAACAGTCCTTGATAAGTATCTCAAAAAGCTTACACAGGTACATAGGTTAACCTAAATTGACACTTGCACAGAGGGTAGCGGTGTGAGTATCGATGAATGTAACTGAAAAGTTTGATTAGATGGAGAGATTGTAGGTGTATCGTAGATTAATGGCTTCCCCTCTATCACCAGTGGAGTGTAACGTGGCTTGCTGCTAGTAAAATGGTGTGTTGTCAAGTAGAGTCTGCATACTGTGATATGAGATATATACTAGTGCCTACATGAGTAAAGTCTACCAGTGGTATAAAGTACTTTCAGTTCAGTTTGCCACAAAGGTGTGGGAAGTAATTCCATCTTGTGCAGTGTCTGTGATAAGTGGGTGCACAAGAGATGTAGTGGTATTAGAGGTAGACTGCGAGATAATGCTGATTTCATGTGTGCGGTGTGTTGGGGAGAGCAGGAGGAGATTGTTAGGCGTGAGAGGGTTGAACTTGCAGGTGAGTCTCTTGAGTGTGTGGAGGAGTTTTGTTATTTGGGAGACATGTTAGGTGCCGGAGGTGGGGCTGGAGTTAGCTCGGTTGCTAGAGTGAGAAGTGGTTGGAAGAAGTTCAGGGAGCTGTTGCCTCTCCTGACATTGAGAGGACTCTCCTTACGTGCTAAGGGGTCTTTGTATGCAGCATGTGTTAGGAGTGTGATGCTGTATGGTAGTGAGACCTGGGCAGTAAAGGAAGAAGATATTCGCAGGCTCAAACGTACAGAAATGACAATGATTAGGTGGATGTGCAGTGCGTCCCTGCGTGCAAGGCCTGGGGGGGCTGGGCTTACGATAGAAGAGTTGAGAGGTAGGATGGGACTGGAGTGTATTGGTGTTGTGATGAGGAGAGGCAGGCTGAGGTGGTTTGGACATGTGGAGAGGATGGGGGAGGATAATTGGGTACAGAGGGTGAGAGGTGTTAATATTGGGGGAGGGGTTGGGAAGGGTAGACCGAGAAAGACATGGGATGAGGTCATTAAATGTGACTTAAGGGTTAAGGGACTGAATAGGGAGGCTGCCAGAGATCGAGCAGCATGGAGAGCCGCCATTAGGTGACCAAGGCCGACACATGCAAGCATGTTGGAGCCTTCAAAAATGAGCGAAAAAATCTTTTTATGAGATGGCTAAAGACAATTATTGCAAGATGGTGAGGTACTTTAAATTTTATTCTTGCTATCCCCAGAATTTATTCATATTATTAGAGGACTTTCTTACTGAAGGGATTAGATATACCATTCCTTAACTTCTTCCTTACTGTAGTAGAGTGATCTCACTGGGTAAAATCATCTGGTGGCAGCTAAAATAAAATTTGTCACTGAACCAAAACGATTTAGACAATGGTAACTTAAGAACATTATTATCCAATAAACAACAGGTTGCTGGTTAATCTTAGTACTCATCTTCATTAGCCTCATACAGACCACTGAAGGACAAAGGCCTCTCCCACATTTCTCTGCTCTGACCAACTGGTTGTTAGCATGTTCCATACGGGCCTCACAACTCTGCACCTAGCATCTACTGTACTGATCTTATCTGCCATCCTAGTACCCAGGTTCTCCGACTGCTATGTTACAATATTATTAATGGAAGACACATCTATTACAGGGTTGCACCTGCATTACTTCTCTAATTACCTTAACTGAAAAAACCATCATGTACAAACTGAAAGCACTTTCTAGAACTAGTAGACAGCTCTTACTTCAACATGCTATCCCTTCAGGCATCATTTTATAGTGACAATCAAAGTAAATAGAATACAGTACCTTCTGAGGTACAGTACTTTATTGGGGGATTACATCACCATCATCATCCAGACCTCTTTTCCCACCTAAGGATGTAGTGAAGTGGGTTCAGAGAGCAAGAAAGACTTGACAATGTGAACTAACCAAAGCCTGCCAAATTAAATGGGCTGCACTCTCATTCACTCACCATTCAAGCTCCCAGAATCCTGGCTCCACTTCACAGGCACATTTTTTATGCATATGAGCTTCAGGCAAACATTCCACACAAATGTGCTTCACAACTATCAATCAGACAGAGTTAATCCAATGACTATCACATTAAACAGAGGTGTCAAGTCTTGGTTATAAACTCCTCTGTGCAAAATTCTTCCAAAACATTTAATCCATTGTCAGTTCCCTTGTCTCAACTGCCATACTTTCAAACACACTCACTTCCCATGTCTATCCACCTTCTTGGCTGCCAAGCCACAACCCACCTTCAAACCTGCACACAACCCTATTCACCCCTGTTCTTTCAACACGACCATACCAGCTAAGCATGTTCTTTTCAAATCTGGCATTCACAGATTTCCTTACTTATCTTTCATGAATCACATACTTTCTTATCCTAGCCACTCTCTGTACTCAACAAACACATTACTCAGTAACCCCACTTCCACTGCTCTTACTCTTGACATTTCATTATCATGCCACATCAAGATCTCACCTGTACATCAGTGTAGGTACTAATCCTCCATGCAAGCCTCTCACAGCTCCCATACTCAGATCTCCTGTTTCATATCAAGGCCTTCATGGCACCAGCCACATTCCTTCCCTGTGCTACTGTACCTTCTACTTCATTTGCACACCTACCTCTCTTCTATCACTGCGTCCAGGTACTTAACTACCTCACCAGTTCAAGTCTCTCTCAGTTCACCATCAAATCACACTAGGAGTTCCCTTCTCTCTAAACAGTCACCACTGCTCTTATTCACATTTAATTTTAAGGCTCAATGCTCACAGACCTCTACTACTTTACATATACTGTAATACTTCATTAAAGAGAGAATACGGTATTGACAGAATTTTGATTTTTCATAATAAAATGTTCAATTCATCCTACAATATCACCTGGTGGCACAACTGGTGTACCACTAGAATTTCACAATGACCTCAGCTACCATGCTAAACTCTTTGGCATAATGATGACTGTCCTGTAGGACACCTTACATATTCTCCATCTGACTGCTAAATTCTGTAATGCTATTCTGTTAAGCTGCTAAAGTTAAGTAGACTGGACAGTGTCAAAAGCTCCTGTTCATCATGGATTCCTAAACTGTGATCAACCAATAATCATAACTATGTCTTCAGGCCCCCCTCCTGCTTTACTGTGGCAACTGGCATACCATAAACCCATGTCATGCCATTACAGATGAGAATGATAAAACCTGCATAAAACTAAAATGGAGCATCTAATGATATCGATGAATATGGTTTACCCCTAAAAATATAAATGTGAGCAAATAAGAGGTAATGAGGGAACATCCAATACTGTACAACTAACATTAAAGAAATTAAAATCTAAATAATCTATTTTCCCAACGACATGATTATCTTAAGTCTGAGCAAAAACCTGCATATAAAATATGTACAAAATCATAAATATGTATCTTCCCTCATGAGGCAGTTTCTCAGGAACTATTTATCTCAAAACATAATATAAACTATATATGCCATAGAATTCTGTCAATAATTCAACAATAATACAGTACACTGTACTGCTTTGTACATTTTTGGCACCTTACATTGATTTATTAAAAAAAAAAACTGCTTGCTGCAGTGTTTCCTCCAACTCTCCATGAAACTGCATTCTAGTCTAAAATTCAGCTAGCTAAATGGAGAACTACCGTACTCTCATTAAAATTAAATGACCAGAATCAGGACAACATACACATTATAATATACGCTGAACCAATGGATAAATGGATTTTGCAACACCATGGCAACACTGATGTAAAATGACTAATTAAAAATATTATTCTCAGTAGAGTTTAAGCTGGCTAACAGGCGAAGCATAACAAATGACGTGCCATATGCTGAACATACAGAAGCATGAATGACAATTATATTACTGGAAACTTCAGATCTCATCTTAGTCAAATTATCTAATAAAATCATTTTTTACACAAACATATATACAGTACACTACTGTATGTATATATATATATATATATAAAATACAAAGTTCATTCAGTTTCAATGCCACCAGTCTGAACTCCCTCCATTGTTTGGTAAATTCATTCTTCATTAACACATCAGCTATACCAGATACTAAGAAGCAATGCATTTGTCAAGGATCTAACATATTTACAGCAAGATAATGAAATCAATTGCACTGAAGTTCAACAAAATAATTTCCTTGCCTGGAATATTTTCACATACACTACAGTACTCTCACACACACTTGTACTTCCATAAATTATCTGACAGTTCAACCACAAGCAACTCCATGTAAACAAAGTTCTCCTTATTATCAATGGAAGTTGCAGCAACTGCTTCACACCACCAAGACTTCATTTCACATATTTATTACATATATCTCTCCACTACAGTAAAGACCCTTTTTAACATAACCATTCACAAACAATATAAATTATTCATACCCAACAAATCAGTCTGTACTCTATATCTGGCAAAACAATGTTTACATTAGGCCAAAATACTCGTACATATGAAGAAACTTTCAGTGTTTGCAAAAGCTTCACTAATACTGGTAACTGGCTCTGGTTGGCCACTTCACAGCTTATCTCACCGTACCGTTCAAGAAGTCAGTGTTGCATACAAGAATCTCTTGAGTATTAGTCTGCATTTCTAGGACACTTCTGTGACAATAAGCTGCAATCATGTTTGGTTATTTAAAAATATCTGCTACAAGAATACGCTAAACACTTGCTGACAATGTAATCCAGCCATCAGACAGGAGTCATACTGGGGGGACACTCTAGCTCATTGTTCTCACCAGACTTACTGCGCTGTAAGCAGACATAGCGTGTCACATAGGCATCACCATTTTGAGGCAAGAGGGGTTCTAAGGAGGGTCCTCCTCCATTTTCATGAGGAGTTCGATTCCAACTAAGAGCATTAAGGGCATTTGTGGAGTTGAGAGGAGGTGAAGTGAAACTGGAGCTGGGTGTGGTGGATGTGGAGAGTCTGGGAGCACTGATGGGGTGAGGAATATTATTAACCACAGGGGCATTGCTTCGACATGTATCCTCCCCTGAGGTATGGCGTACTCTAGAATTGGGAAAGCGAGCATTGGGTGCAGAACTCCTGCGAGTGGGTTGATCCACAGCTGGCAAGCCTAGATCTACTGCATCTGTGTCATTAAGCTGGACTGCTGCAGAAGGCACCTCTAAGCATGGTGTGATTAGCCGTGGCATCATGGTCAGAGTTTCCAACATCTCAGCAAAGGTTGGTCGATCATGAGGATTCATGCTCCAGCAGCTCAGCAGAAGTCGCTCTCTGTTAGCGATATACAATAATAATGCATCACAATGACAATATCAAAGTACAGTACGACCTCACTATAACAGACCAATTGGGACCCAAGCCATTCCGAAAAAAAAAAAAATTCCAATAAAAGCGACATCCGGACTTCCCCCTGCTAACCTGGACTTTTTCCAGTATATCAGACATCAGTCCGGATCACACCAACGGTCATTAACCCCTCCATGGCCGCCAGCGTCAGGTGACTTTTAGCTGATAAATGGCCGAAGGCATTGTTTGAGCGCGGCCTATAAAAAATTGCAGAAATTTTTGGGAAGTGAACAAATGTTCTGAACGTCTTCAGACTGACCTACACTACACTCCCATACACCCCATCAAGCAGTTCAGAGCCTGCTGCTGTGATGAGTGGATTTTCGATTTTTTCGCTCCTGGCCATGCCTAAACAAGCATAACTACACCCATTATCTTGACCCAGGCAGAAAATACCATCACTGTCCTTTCTTGCAAAAAACACACAACAACCTGTTTATGATTATGAATTAATACAGCCATAAACAAAAAAGACATGATAATAAGTGAAAAATACATTTCTGTCTTGGTATCTTTACCAATTTGATCAGATCTGTTGTACTGGTTTGGATCATTCGATGCAGTGCGACTTGTAGAAAACTGTGAAAACTTTCAGGAAGTGAACGAACATCTGGGACACGAGACTGACCTTCACTTCACCCTCTCACATATCATGTCAGTTCACCACCTGCTGCCGTGAAAAGTGGATGTACGATTTTTTTCAATCATGGCCATGCCTAAACTCACATAGTTACACCCATTATCTCAACCCAGACAGAAAATATCATCTTTTTCCTCCCTTGCAAAACACACACAACCACCCTGTTTACGAGACAGCAACATATATTGCGAAAATAACAAGGTAAAATAATAGAGAATGGTGAATGTGTTATTACGGAAAAAATACGTTTTCCCCTGTCTGTAAACATATTTATTTCTGCTTGTCTCTGGCTTTATAATAATTAGACTTATTCGTGGTTTTGAAACTGGATTACGATTCTATTTTTAGCCACGCACATGGTGTGGGAGCTGCAAGTTGAGACTCGGCTTCCGTACTGACCCTCCACTTTCATCTTCCTTGAGAGAGCCTAGCCTCAGGGGACAGGTAATTTTCTCATTAAGGACTGAAAATTCAATCCTTTCGCTCCATTTTCCAAGCATGGGCACAATGATAACGTAAAAAATAACTCAACGCTATCATAAACATATGTCAAAAAGGTGATTTTTTTTTTTTTTGAGCCAATCCTAACATATTATGTACTGAAATAATTCCATATCATCATATCTAATATATGCGCAACATTTCAGCACCATCTACATTATTTTGGGGAGTATATACATTAAAAAAAAAAAAAAAAAAAAATGATAACGTGCGATGTTGCAATGCGGCTGCACCTCTCGGCGGTGGATATCTGTTGCCAATATTTTTGCAACTTTTGTACTCCATTTCAAGCTATAGAATGGGTTTTGGAAGCTGAGATTTGCACAGTTAGGTGCATCTGAAGTTTCTCTTCAATATGACAAGAAAAAAAATCAGTTTTTGAAACTTCAGAAAATGGCCCCGGCATCGGCCTGAGGTGCACAGAAAATAACGAACCCACAGCCACGGAAGGGTTAAACTGTTTTCACTACCATTGCAGTACTGTACTGTATTACACCTTCACAACAACAATCAAATGGTTAATATATATAATAATACTGTACTGAACACTGACAGACATGTCTTTTATTTACCTTATTGTGGTGAACATAGCTGAAGTGGTCAGGCAGTCCGGACTGTTTCTGGCTTTATCAGACTTTTACCGATATACAGTAATCTTCCCACTATCCGACGTAATAGAGCCAAGGGGATGTCCGGAAAGTGGTCTTGTCCAGATAGTGGCCCTGAAGCTCTAGCACCGGTCATTCCTGACCCTAACCTAAATCAGAAAACCACCTACCTACCTCCCTACCAGACATGCATAGCACTTATTTAAGACCCCATTCACACAAATAATGGACACAAAGCATGAATTAACTGAATTTTAACCAAAAAATTTTGATTTTGAGGTGAGTAAGGCAGAGGTGTTCACCACCTGGCAGCATAGTGTAAGTAAGTATTGGACATGGCAATCACTACGAAAATCACCCTTTCTCACATCTTATGCACTAAAATATGGGATACAAAGCATGAAATAAATTAATTGCTACCAGAAAACGATGGTTCAGAGGTGAGTAGGGCAAAGATAGGGTTATGACTAAAAAACTTTTTTCAAAACTTTCATTTTCCTAATGTTGGATTTGATGAACTTTTACCCATAGATCACTTTTATGAAGTTCATTTCATTGGATCATGAAAAAACTTCCCGCACCTAGCACCACATCACTTTTAAAAATACATGAGAATACAAAATACTATTTACAAAATAACGTAACAAGAAAAGAATTAACAAGTATCAAGAAATAACAAGGAAATATATACGAATGAATATTGCTAAAATATATTATTAAACAATAATTAAAAGAAATAAAAAAAACAAAGGTAAAATAGATAAAATTGTTTGATGAGTGGCCCTTTAGTGTTAAATCTGTGAACTCATTTCTATTGTTTACATTATAAGTGGGTCACGCTGACATTAACAGTGCACTGCATATTATTTGTAAGGGATCTCAATATTAGTTGTACTGTAATTGCTATTGTTGTTTTGTGTTATTAAATTGCTGAATTTTAAAAGGACTGCATTTGTTGTCCATTGCAGCCAGACTGCTTTAGGACTTGCAACAAGCAGCTTAACCAAACCGATTTGATGTTTAAAACTGTGTAAATGTATACTGTATAGTTGTTCAAATCACATCATTCATACTATATTGCTTTCTTTGCAGTATTGCTGTGGAAAATTTGCTGTTGAGTGCTGCTTTTTGGAAATATGTCCTTGCAAAGTAAAATGTCAAAATCAGCAGTGGAACAGTATGATGATTTGCAAAATGCATATATGGGAACAGAAGTGATACCAGAGTATGAGAACCTTGGCTGGAGAGATGATTTTAAATTCCTTTTTGAGCTTTGTGAAGCATACAAGTTTTACAAAACGGAGGAAAAATAGCCTCACATCAAATGGCACAAGCTGCCATCACTTCACAGTGCCAGGTGGAACTCACGAGGAATTTTTGCACTTATTGCATTGTTCCTTCTTCCTAATTGGCAAGAACAGCTGGGGGTTACTTGCGATTTCATTGCAACTACATGGTCGCGGGCCTGGTTTTCTAACCAACACTATTCAGAGACTGATTATGAAGACCTGTTGTCAGCAATATCCAAAGTTAAGTGTCCCAAAGCTGTGAAATGCTTCTCTACTCACTGGAAAAAGGAACCATCAGTGCTTGATGTGCCTCGCTCCAACATAGTAGCTGAGAGAGCTGTAAAGTTGATGGAGGAGGTTCGTTCTACTTGCAAAACAGACAAATATCTTAACAGCAAATTTATTAACACTAATACACAAATCTGAAAAAAAAACTATTAAAAACACTACAAATGCTATATGTACTCATTTTCATGTATTCCTCATGTGTATTGTATGTAAAACTGACATGTTATAATAAAGAGTGTTTGAGAAGCTAGGTGTTTTAATGTGAAATATGAAACTGTCTTAGGTGCGGGAGGTTTTTTCAAGGTCTGGCAAAATCAAAGTCATTTTTGTGAGTTTTAGGTAAAAGTTCATCGTTTAGAACCCCAGGCTAATAAATTTGAGATTTGTCATAACCCTAATTGTTCACCCGTTGACTACATAGTGAACGTAAGAGACATGATTATCACTGAGAAATTCACCTTTTTCACAGCCTATGCACTCAAATATGGTACACAAAACATGAAGTAAATAAAATGTAAGTAGAAATATTATGATTTAGAAGTCTATCTATCTATCTATCTGTTGCCAGACGCCTCAATCCCGTACGGGGTGGCCACAAACAAATTGCCTCCATGTCACTCTGTACCCCCCCCATTTCACTACCCCACTCCCAACTCACACCCCCTTCTCTAATGTACCTCTCCACTTCATCCCTCCATCTCATCCTCGGCTTCCCACTTTCTCTCTCTCTCCCTCCACCTCACTCACATACACTCTCCTCGTCAGTCTTTCACTCTCTATCCTCTCCACATGCCCAAACCACCTTAACGTGTTTCTCCTAATGCTTCCCATCACGTCCTCAACCACACCACAATGCTCCTTCACTTCCTCATTTGTTAGTTTGTCTCTCCATGTGACTCCACATGCTCCTCTCAAATAACTCATTTCCACTGCTCTCACTCTTGACTTCTGTCCTTCCAACAGGGTCCAAGCTTCACTTCCATATGTTTGAGTTGGTATCACAATACTGTCATGTAACAACTTTTTCACATCCATGCTCACCTCCCTGTTTCTTATCACTGCTTTCAACGAACCAGCAACCTTCCTTCCCTGCTGCACACTTTCAAGCACTTCACCCTCCAGACTTCCATCCTTACTCATCACACTACCCAAGTACTTAAATGCACTCACATTCTCCATATCCTCCCCATTTAGAGGTGAGTAGGGCAAATATGTTCACCAGCTGATAGCTTAGTGAACGTTTGTAAGAGACATGGTAATCACTATGAAAATCACCTTTTTCACAGCCTATGCACTCAAATATGGGACACAAAGCATGAAGTAAATAAAATGTAACCAGAGAATGAGGATTTAGAAGTGATTCGTTTAGTTTCGTTTCGTTTTTGAAGGCTCCAACATGCTTGCATGTGTCGGCCTTGGTCACCTAATGGCGGCTCTCCACGCTGCTCGGTCTCTGGCAGCCTCCCTATTCAGTCCCTTAACCCTTAAGTCACATTTAATAACCTCGTCCCATGTCTTTCTCGGTCTACCCCTCCCCCAATATTAACACTTCTCACCCTCTGTACCCAATTATCATCCCCCATCCTCTCCACATGTCCAAACCACCTCAGCCTACCTCTCCTCATCACAACACCAATACACTCCAGTCCCATCCTACCTCTCAACTCTTCTATCGTAAACCCAGCCCCCCCAGGCCTTGCACGCAGGGACGCACTGCACATCCACCTAATCATTGTCATTTCTGTACGTTTAAACCTGCGAATATCTTCTTCCTTTACTGCCCAGGTCTCACTACCATACAGCATCACACTCCTAACACATGCTGCATACAAAGACCCCTTAGCACGTAAGGAGAGTCCTCTCAATGTCAGGAGAGGCAACAGCTCCCTGAACTTCTTCCAACCACTTCTCACTCTAGCAACCGAGCTAACTCCAGCCCCACCTCCGGCACATAACATGTCTCCCAAATAACAAAACTCCTCCACACACTCAAGAGACTCACCTGCAAGTTCAACCCTCTCACGCCTAACAATCTCTGCCTGCTCTCCCCGACACACCGCACACATGAAATCAGCATTATCTCGCAGTCTACCTCTAATACCACTACATCTCTTGTGCACCCACTTATCACAAACACTGCACAAGATGGAATTACTTCCCACACCCATGTGGCAAACTGCACATGGCCACTCTCCCTCTCCTCTGATTGTACCGCCACCAACCCTAGATATCATCACTTTTGTTTTATCTGCATTTACCCTTAAGCCCTTGTGCCCCATACCATCTCTCCACTTCTTAAATCTTTCCTCAGCCTCCCCTTCATTCTCAGCAATCAACACCAAATCATCAGCATACAACATCTCCCATGGGAGTCCCTCTCTGAAGTCACGTGAGAGGGCTTCAAGCACCGTGATAAACAACAAGGGACTCAAAACTGACCCCTGATGCACACCAACATTCACGGGAAACTCATCACTCAAAGCTCCATTCACCCTTACCTGAGTGTGAGCACCCACGTACATGGCCATAACCACCCTAACCAGCCACTCTTCCAACCCTAGCTTTCTCATTGCCCACTTCACCACCTCTCTAGGGACTCTGTCAAAGGCCTTTTCCAAATCAACAAAAACAAAATACAATTCCCTTTTCTTTCCAATATATTTTTCCTGAAGCTGTCGAACAATGAATATGGCATCAGTGGTCCCCCTGCCTGGTATAAACCCAAACTGCATCTCATTGATATTCACTCTTTCTCTAATCATACCTTCTAGATTATGGAAAATATTTAGAAGTTGACGGTGTACTTACATGTCCGTGGTGGTTGTTAACGAATATTACCCCCACCTCTAAGGCTTTTAAAGTGGTCATAAATGCTCTTGAATCATGTGCAGTAATCCAGTGTTTAACTGCACTTAATCCTTAGCACTGTGAAGTATGACTGTTTAAACAAAAATGAACAATATCGCAAACAATCCTGACGACTGTTTACTCTTCACGGGAGTTGAGAGATAACTGGCGGGAGCGGGGAGTGTGGGAAGGGATCTTAAATACAGCTGGTTGGCGCACGCGGGAAATTCAAACTGACGCATCAAAAAAAAGAAGATTTTTTTCTTTTTCTTTTTTGCAATTTTTTGGCAGTTTTGGGTTTTGAACATCAGCCTACAATGTCCGGACAATCAGGTAAGCGGATATTAGTCGTGTGGAAAGTAGAGAGATTACTGTATAGGAATTTAGCTCCTCGATTCCAATAAAAGCGAATTCTGGACTATTGATGTCCATTATATTGAGGTCTTACTATACTGTGAAATGCCTATAATAATAATAATAATTCATTCATTCATTTCATTCATCATCTAATCCAATGTTGCCCCATGAGAAGCGTAGGAGCTCGGGGCTTGGCAAGCTGGTTCTGACATTTAAGATGAGAGTGACCAGCCTCACTCATCCCTGAGTGGCACTGCGTGAGCAATAAACCCCAACCACCACATCGATAAAAATAATAATAATAATTAAATCTATCTATCTATCTATTGCCAGACACCTTAATCTGGTAAGGGGTTGCCACAAACAAATCACCTCCATGTCACCTGGTCCCTCGCCATTTCACTGCCCTGCTCCCAGCTCACACCCTCTTCTTTCATATACCTCTCCACTCCATACCTCTCCATTCCATACATCTCAATCATGCCTCTCCCTCCCTCTCCTCCCCCTCCACCTTACTCACATACACTTTCTTTGTTAGTCTCTCGCTCTCCATCCTCTTCACATGGCCAAACCACCTCGATATATTTCTCCTAACGCTTTCTATCACATCCACATCCACACCACGATGCTCCTTCACTTCCTCATTTGTTAGTCTGTCTCACCATGTAAGTCCACATGCTCTTCTCAAATAACTCATTTCTACTGATCTCACCCTTGACTTGTGTCCCTCCAACAAGGTCCAAGCTTCACTTCCATATGTTAAAGTTGGTATTACAATATTGTCATGCAGTGACTATTTTACTTCCATGCCCACTTCCCTGTTTCTTATCACTGCTTTCAAGGAACCAGCAACCCTTCTTCCTTGCTGTACCCTTCCAAGCACTTTACCCTCCAAACTTCCACCGTTACTCATTACACTACCCAAGTACTTAAATGCACTCACATAATATAATAATAATAGTAATACTAATAACAATACTACTACTACTACTATTACTGCTACTACTACTACTATCACCAATAATAAAAATAAAAATAATAATAATAATAATAATAAGGCTCGTCAGAAGGACTATAACATGTTTATGGCATTTGTGGATCTGGAAAAAGCATATGACAAAGTAAACAGAGGAAGGCTTTGCGTATGTACAGTGTAGATGGTGAGCTCCTAGGTGCTGTTAAGAGATTTTAAAGATTTTATAGTGGTAGTGAAGCATGTGTAAAGGTGAATGGGCATCTAAGTGAATGGTTCATGATCAATGTTAGCGTGTGACAAGGCTGTGTGATGTCCCAATGGTTGTTCAGTATCTATATATGGATGGGGTGATGAAAGAAGTAAAAATATGAGTAATGGAGAGAGGGATGGCACTGGAGTGAATGGTGATGGATGGAATATCTCTAATTTTATGTATGCTGATGATGCAGTACTGCTTGTAAATACCGGACAAGAGCTTAGTAGCCTACTGCAGAGTTTGTAAACGTCTGTGAGCATCATGCCTTGAGAGTTCGTTTTGTTTCGTTTTTGAAGGCTCCAACATGCTTGCTTGCGTCAGCCTTGGTCACCTAATGGCGGCTCTCCATGCTGCTCGATCTTTGGCAGCCTCCCTGTTCAGTCCCTTAACCCTTAAGTCACACTTAATGACCTCATCCCATGTCTTTCTCGGTCTACCCCTCCCCCAATATTAACACCTCTCACCCTCTGTACCCAATTATCATCCCCCATCTTCTTCACATGTCCAAACCACCTCAGCCTTCCTCTCCTCATCACAACACCAATACACTCCAGTCCCATCCTACCTCTCAACTCTTCCATCGTAAACCCAGCCCCCCCAGGCCTTGCACGCAGGGACGCACTGCACATCCACCTAATCATTGTCATTTCTGTACGTTTAAACCTGCGAATATCCTCTTCCTTTACTGCCCAGGTCTCACTACCATACAGCATCACACTCCTAACACATGCTGCATACAAAGACCCCTTAGCACGTAAGGAGAGTCCTCTCAATGTCAAGAGAGGCAACAGCTCCCTGAACTTCTTCCAACCACTTCTCACCCTAGCAACCGAGCTAACTCCAACCCCACCTCCGGCACATAACATGTCTCCCAAATAACAAAACTCCTCCACACACTCAAGAGACTCACCTGCAAGTTCAACCCTCTCACACCTAACAATCTCTACCTGGTCTCCCCGACACGCCGCACACATGAAATCAGCATTATCTCGCAGTCTACCTCTAATACCACTACATCTCTTGTGCACCCACTTATCACAAACACTACACAAGATGGAATTACTTCCCACACCCTTGTGGCAAACTGCACATGGCCACTCTCCCTCTCCTCTGATTGTACCGCCACCAACCCTAGATATCATCACTTTTGTTTTATCTGCATCTACCCTTAAGCCCTTGTACCCCATATCATCTTTCCACTTCTTAAATCTTTCCTCTGCCTCCAGAGTACATGTAGAAAAGTGTAAAGTGATGGTTACTGAGAAAGAAGGTGACTCCCAGTGTGATGTTACAGTGAATGGAGAAAGACAGGAACTGATAAAAGAGTTCAAATACCTGAGTAGTGACAGAAAAGGTGTAAGACTATAGTGTGACATGAAAATGAAAAGCCAAGAGTAAGAGCAATGGAGATGGGATTGTTGAGGAATGTATGTGGAGTACTGAGAGTGGATAGGATATGGAATAATGTGATTCATGAAAGATGCACAATGAGGAAGCCTGTGGACACCAGAATCGAAGAGAGTGTACTGAGATGGTCTGGTCACGTGGAGAGTATGGATGACAACAGAATGGTGAAAAAAGTATATCTGAATGAATCTGAAGGAAGGAGGAGACGAGGTAGGCCAAGAAGAAGGTGGAGGGATGTGGTGAATGGGTGTGTGTGAGGAAGAGAGGTATGGAATTTGGTGAGGGTAAGAGACTGACAAGAGATCAAGCTGGCTGGATGAATTTTGTGGGGATACGCATATGACCTCAGATTTAGCACCCCTTTTTAATGAGACAGCGTCTGGATTGACTCAATTGGATGGGTATATGTGAAACTACAATACGGAATGTGTTGGAAACCTTTTGTCCTATCAAATGGAGCCAGGATTCGGTGGGTTTGAATGATGAGTGAACAAATGTGTCACCAAGTGAATGGGCAAACTTTGGCTGTCTGGACCCTGGTACTCCTCACCCTGGCCTAGGGTGTGAAAGGAGGCACAGACCCCATCACTGCCAATGATGATAATGATATACCATCATCATCATCACGCTAATGTAATACAGATTGTTCAACAAAGCTTAACAAAAGATACTTACAACTGTGGTTTGATTGATTTTGGAAGACTGATGGTGTTGCCTGCTCGGACATGTTCCAGCACCTGGTTGTTGGACATTCCCTGAAACAAAAGAATTGCACACAAATGCAATAATTACAACAGCTTTTACATTCACTATGTAATACAGTACTTCACTCAGATATGAAAGAACTACTGGCACCACCTAACTTTATAAGAAAAATTTTATGGTTAAACATAATCATAACATTTCTGACATCAAATACAGTATTGTGGGAATTAAGATACCTCTTCAGTTTATGTGGAGTTTACAAGAGGAGTGCTATATAGATGAAAGCTCCTGGAGGTGCATGGTTCAGTACTATATAACCATTTGGGTGAAACACCTAGTTAGGTGCTTCCACATCCTCTTTAACCCATTAAGGTCAACTACTGTAAACTGGCTGTGCAAGGAAGATAAAGTGATAAGGGAAGGACAATCGATAGACTATACACAGGGCTCTTAAACTTCCAGTGAATGTGCAAGCAGTAAATGATCCAGTATGTGTAAAAAGATTTGCCCTGCTCGTGGTCTTCCATCTGACAACCTGTCCGGACATGCTAATATGTCTGAGGGAGACAATGTTTTGAATACCATCTTCACGGATTCCATGACTCCCTTCCACACCCAATCTCTAAGGTGTTTATTTCTGTTTCCTCATCAGGTCTGTTCATGTAATCCTTCTGATGTCCTCTGGACATCAAAGACTGATTAAAAATTCTTCTAATAGGTCTGCAACTTCTGGCGGGTTTGCCACCACCCCCTAAATTAAGAAACTATCTCAATTTAACCTTTAAACCTCAGGGGATGACTTATCCATTCAACACTAGCTCACACAAGATTATTTCACTTACATATAACACTGAGAAACCTTTGGAGGTCTCAGGGTTAAAACATTTTTCCTACCATTCTTACCTTATACAAAAGAGGCTGTCAATCAGAAATCAAGGCACAAATACATATCAGACACTACCTACAGACGTAGTATGGGAGAGAGTCAGGTATGGAGGTTGATGAGGCTGGGAAACTGACATTGGACGAAGCTGGCAGGAAGAGTTTTAAACGGAGATGATTACAACATGGGTTTGGCACTACAGTTTTTTACCAGGTGATGTGTTTTGTCAGACTGACTCGAGATGATGGGTAATAAGAAGTGCATAAGTATGGATGTTTATGCCTAGAAGGTGTAGTCAGGGTTCTGGAGGCTTCACTGATGAGTGAATGAGAGTGTTGCCCATTTAAACGAGCAAGCGTTTGGTAGTTCACCTTCTATCAGGTTATTTCTTATTCTCTGGTCCCTACCTCACCCCATCTTTTAGTGAGAAAGAGGCAGGGGCAATGATGAATGATGAATGCTTACCTGGAATGGGAAGTTACCAAACGTGATGATCTCATACAGCAAAACACCAAAGGACCACATGTCGCTTTTGTTTGTGAAGATGCCATCCTCTAATGACTCAGGTGACATCCAGCGCACAGGAAGCATCCCTATAAAATATATGGATGCAAAATTATTATCAATACAGTATCACAAAGGAATGCATACTGTCATAATACAGTACTGAAATGCAGAAATCTAATATCATGGTGAATAAACAATTTTCTTCTTCTAACAGCAGCAAAGCTGGCATCATTTACCTTAGTTTGCATCAAGTACCTGTCTGTTTAGTTCAGTCTGTATATATTACCTATATACAGAGTACAGTAATACATGATTAACCCTTACAAGCCAGGGACAGTACTGAATACATTCTCACTGATTCGGTGTTGCATGGTGGGCTTAGTGCCTATTATGCACTGGCAATCTGTAACACAATCTGATCTCTGGAGGTTTAAAAATGTGTGCCAAGAGTCCCATCATGCATCTCAGCAGGCTAGCAGGCCCAGCCTGGCTACCATTAAGGTGGTAAGGGGATGGGGAGAGACACCATAAGGTGCTTAGTCATGGTGCTCATCTCCACAACTTAGGCACTTTGGGTCTGCGGCAGGTTTTTCACCCAATATCCTGGAATACAAGGCCACTGCATCATCCATGTTACCATAGCAGCATGCCTAGGTATTAACCCTAGGTACTCATTTTAACTGCTGATATGATATTTCAGGTGGCAAATGAGATGAAAAGGGAAAACAGGGATACCATAAGTGAGTAGTGTGTGAAGAATGATAAAGGAAAGGTAGTGGTGAACAGTGAGGATAAAAAAGATGCCTGGAGGGAGCTTTATAACCCTACTGACAATGCTACTGTAAGCAAGGCGATAGGCAGGATGCAGGTGGGGAAGGCGGCAGATGTGTCTGGGTCGACTGCTGAAATGCTGCAGGCCTCAGGAGATATAGGAGTGGGGTTAGTTACTGATCTGATAAATAAGAATATTTATGAATGTGCTGTCCCAATTGACTGACTGAAGAGTGTGACTGTAACAGTGGAAGGGTGATGCCCTGGAAAGAGGAAATGATAGAGGCATAAAACTTTTGGACCAGATAATGAAGGTAATGGAGAGAGTTCTAGAAGGTACGATTAGAAACTGATTACTGATCAGATGCAATTTGGGTTTACGCCATGCAAAGGGACCACTGATGCCATATTCATTGTTTGATAGCTTCAGGAAAAATATACAGGATTTGGAGAAGGCCTTTGACATAGTCCCTAGGGAGGTAGTGAAGTGGGTAATGAGAAAACCTGGGATCAAGGAGTAGCTGGTTAGAGTGGATATGGCTATGTATCTGGGTGTTTGCACCCAGGTGAGAGTGAATGGGTATTTGAGTTATGAGGTTTCTGTGAATGTTGGTGTGCATCAAGGGGTCAGTCTTCAACTTCTAACTGTTTGTCATGGTGCCTGAAGCATTCTCACTTGACTTCAGAAATGAACTCCCATGGGAGATGTTGCATGCTGATGGCTTGCTTGGTGCTGAATGCAAAGAATGAAAAGGAGGTGGAGGAAAGCTTTAGGAAGTGGAGACAAAATAGGGCACAAGGGATTGTGAGTAAATGTGGATAAAACAAAGGTGATGATATCTAGGGCTGATGGCAGTACTGTCAAAGCAGAGGCAGAGTGGTCATGTGTGGTTTGCCTCACGGGTGAGGGAAGTAACTCCATCTCGTGCAGTGTTTGTAACAGGTGAGCGCATAAGAGATGTAGTGGTATTAGAGGTAGACTGCAAGATAATGCTGATTTTGTTTGTGTGGTATGCTGGGGAGAGCATATAGTGATTGTAAGGCATGAAAAGATTGATCTTGCTGGTAAGTCTCTTCAGTGTGTGGAAGTGCTGTTTTATTTTTAGGAAAAGTTATGTGCTGGAAACAGGGCTGAAGCTAGCTCTGTGGCTAGAAAAAGGTGTGGTTGGAAGATCAGGGAGCTGTTGCATCTCCTGACACTGAGAGGGACCTCCCTCCATGCTAAGGGATCTCTGTAGGTGGAATGTGTTAGCAGCATACAGCTGTATCGTAATGAGACCCGGGCAATAATGGAAATGGATATTCACAAACTCAAATGTACAGAAATGTCAATGATAAGATGGATGTGTAGTGCATCCTTGAATGAAAGGCCTGGGAGGGCTAAGTGTACAATGGAAGAGTTGAGAGGAAGGATAGGACTGGAGTGTATTGGTGTTCTGATGAGGAAGGGCAGACTGAGATGGTTTGGGCATGAGGAGAGGATGAGGGATGACATTTGGGTGCAGAAAATGATAAGTGCGAACGTTGGGGGTTGGGCTGTGAGAGGGACACTGAAAAGGTGCTGGGACAAGGTCAAAGAGTGTGACCTCAGGGATAAGGGATTGAATAGGGAGGCCACCAGAGATCGAGCTGAATGGAGAGCCATCATTAGGCGACCAAGGTTGATGCATGCAAGTACAGTGTGCTGGAGCCTGCACAAACAATATGATTTACTCCATCCTCAAATAGTTATGTCTTCGGTTATGTTTTCATGGTAACCATAATCTTCAACCCCTTGCCATTCTTGGGAACTTTGAAAGGGGATGGTCTTTAGAACATTGCCTCCAAATTCCTTTGTCCATACATGCTTTTCTCATTTTTTCTGTTATTTTAACTGATCTACTCTTTTCTTCCTCTCTGTTTACCATCTACCCATGGTCAGATGCCTTCATCCTGGAGGAAGTGGCCTTGCAAAAATCACCTCCATGTCACTCTGTCCACTGCCAATGGGATCCCCGTGCTCCAACTCACACCACCCACATTCATTTACCTCTCCACTCCATCTCTCCATCTCATTCTTGGTTTCCCTCTCCCTCTCTTCCCCACCATCTCACTCACATACATTCTCTTGGTAAATTTCTAACTCTCCACACTCTTTACATGATGAAACCATCTAGTCTAGAAGAACTTCTAACAAGGAAAGAACTTCCACATCAACCACACTATGCTCTTTAACTTTTTCATTTGTTTGTCTGTCTATCAGTATAACTCCATATGGTCCTACCATATAACTCATCTCCATTTTTTCTCAGTCTTGACTTATGTCCTTCCAACAAAGTTCTGGTCTTACTTCCACATGTCATTGTGAGGAACACAATATTTCTTTACTTTCATGCTAACTCCCAATTTTTATCACTGCCCTTTGTGTACCTGTGACCTTCTTCCAAACAACATTTATGGTTTCCCTCTTCCAACAGTACCCTTAGTCTTACTTTCCAGGTTTTTCTTTTAGTAGTCAGCAATGAAAAATTTGTAAAAGTCAGAGAGTTCATTATATCCTGTGTGGTTTTCTCTTACCTCTCCTATTGAAGCGGTAGTAGTCACTCTCATACATAGGTCGCGTCATGCCAAAGTCTGATAGTTTCACCACTCGCTCGGCACTCACTAAGCAGTTACGGCATGCCACATCCCTGTTATAAATAACTGAGCTGCATTAAGTTGGAACATCAATAATACACTGATTTCCCCCTTGAATAATTAAGTCATTATTGATGTAAAACCAGTAGAATAGTAGAATACTTTTGAACCTGATTGTACTTAAGCCAAATGAATAACAATGTGTCTGTGTCACCTGTGGACATATTTGAGCTCAGCTAGGTAAGCCAGTGCTCGACAAACATCTTGTGCCATGGAAGTAAGGCGTTTGCTATTGATTTCATCTTCCTCTGAAAGTGCTGTTTTGTCTGACACCAGATGACGTCGGGCCAAGAGGTATGTCTTGAGGTCACCTGTCAATACACATGTATATAAATACTACAGTACAAGTAACACTATCACTGGTTGGTCAATAATGCAATAATAATAAAATATTAAGGCAGTGTGCAGATATTATGAAACTGTTTTGTTTCCTGTCACTTAACAGATTTTAAAACATTTTCTTTCCTGATTCCTACCTCTCATCAAACTACTGTAAATCAATTACCAAAATAAAGTTCTTAATTATCATGAATCCCAATATGGCTCCTCAAATTAATTCAGTAATGACTCAACATTTAACCCGGGGCATGGCAAAGTACTGACTGGTTCATATAAATGGATTACAGGGAAACGGATGCTGAAAAGAAATGGAAATAAAAAAATACATAAACAAATACATATATTAAAATGCATTTATCTACAACCAGAAGCCATAATCCCATATGGGGTCTTTGAGTTAATTGTCTGCTGTGGAGGGGCACTAACCCTCTGCCAACCCACTTGGTGACACATAGGGAACACGTATGGGTTGGTTATATGGTTACTACCCAGCACTGTATATGGTTTCCTGGTTTACAGGAAACCCTTAGGCTTGTCACTTGATGTAAAGCCACCTGAAAAGAAAAGCGGAGTAATTAAAAGTGACAGGAAAGATGGGAGATATGGGAGGAGAGGAGGGCAGGCACAGAAAATGAATGCCATAGGTGAAGGAAGTGGCAGGCAGCACTCCATCAAGTGAATGGATGATGGTCGCCACCACCTACCACTGATAAAGAAAAATAATACAGGCAAAAAACAAACAAAAACACAGGCAAAAACTACATAATATTGAAAAAGGAAGAATACGAAGAGGAAGGTGGGTTGGGATGGTAGGAAGAACAAGAGCTGAGCTATGCTGTGTAAAGGATTTTATGGAAAGGCCATCTCAGATGAAACACATAACATGATATAAAGCAACAGAAACATGGTGTAATAGGAAGAAAACAAAGATAACAACAGAAAGATTAGAATGAATGATCAGGCTTACCATACAACATAAATTCCATCACCATGTAGATAGGCTCCTGGTGGGTACACAGGCCTCGTAACTGCACAATATTCTTGTGGTTGAATCTCTTCATCATTTCTGCTTCACCCAAAAAGTCCAACTTCTCTTCCACAGTTGATCCCACTTTTAATGTCTTGACAGCCACAGCTACCCATGGTGCATTGTCATTAAACTGGCATTCCCCTCCAAAGACAGTGCCAAATGCTCCTTCCCCAATGGTGCGATTGATAACCACCTTTTCCCGAGGTAATTCCCACTCGTCCAAGGAAATCAGTTCACCCAGAGGCCAAGATGACTCAGATTTCATCCTTTCAAATCTACAAGAAAAAATATGGGCAAATATAACTTCACTCAATGTCAGTTTTTCACAGTATTATCATGCTCTACACCAATAATCCATATATCATACTGCAATATACTGTACTGTATTTTATATTCCCAAGTACAAGGTAAATCAGTTTAATACCCCAAGTTATATGCCATGATTTTAAATTTCCTTCATACTACTGTACCTCCATATAATTTTATACAGGCTTTATATCAAACTAAAGCAAAGACATGTAACCTTCCTTAATTCCTTTGATATGAGAGGCCCTCCTAAACTGAATAAAGCTGTTTCATGATAGCAAGAATATCATTAGAATCATCTTTTTTTTTTTTTCCACCAAAGGACAGAGTACATGAATAAAACATAATGAAGGTCCTACTGCAACTCAAATTTACGGCCAAGAAATAGGATGAAAGACTACTCCCTAGGAAAATAAAGGGAGCAGTAGTGCAGAAGGGAGGTTGATACTCTTGGGGCTGTATTTTCTATAGGAGGCTTTCTAGAACCTTTTCCTTAAAGATTTAATTTGCATACTAAATCTTATATAGCGTATTCATATACAGGTATACCCCGAGATACGATACCCTGGCTCAGTGTTGGGGGTAGAAATACCACCATACTCTGCTTGATAATGGCCGCACCCCAATTTAACAATGGGTCCTCCGAAATCTCATCCACGGGTGATGGGTCAAAATTTTGAATCACACGCATTCCCACGGCCAGCTGAGCCCGCCTGCCTCCCAGGATGCGCCGAAACGCTCGCACAGCTCCCACAGCCATTGCTCACCTTGCGCTCACCCATAATGTTCTTCTCGCACCAGCTGTCGGTCCTCTGTTGCCATGCAGAGGACGCCCCCTTGTTATTATGGGGGGATGGGCTCTGCCCCCCCCACGCCAGCGTCCTCTGTCGCCATGCAGAGGACGCCCCCTTGTTTACTTACTGCCACCCTCTGACGGGCTCTCCACCCCGAGCCCGTGCCACACCAGTGTGGCGAATCTTTAAAAAAAAAAAAAAAAAAAAAACAGCTGTCTCTGAGTGAGGAACTCTCTTACGCTCACCTATCCCGCATCGTGTTGCATTACCAATGTTATGCAAGCCACTATCATAGTGCATCATAACTGTGTCTCAGCAGTGCGTGAGTAGGGCAGTGACACTAACTGTGTGTGAAGTATGACTTTGTGAATTTTGGCCTTAAGTGTGATCATGTCTGGTAAGGGTGCTGCATGTGGTGGTGCTAGTAGTGGTAATGCTAACCCTAGTCGAGGTGGTAAGCAGCCTGCTAGTGTAGATGCTGGTGATGTTCCATGAAATGTGCTCATAAAACTGTCTCTGGAAGTGGAACTAGATATTCTTAAGTGTCACGGCAGAAGCAAAGGCGCGTGTGCCATTCCCTCGGCTCTCAATCTGGCCCAGTTGACTGTCTCCACCACTATCAAGAAAGGGGAGGCCATCGAGGCTGCCTCTGGGGATGTTGCAACCTTATCTGCCTCCCGTATCACCCACCACAGAAAGCCTGCGATGGAGGAGCTGGAGTGAATGCTCCGCACGTGGGTGGAGGACCAGAACAGGAGGAAGGTGCCCATGAGTCAGGCTATCATATGAACCAAGGATCTCTCACTGTGGGAGGAAATCAAGGTGAGACAGAATCTTAATGCTAGTGAAACAATTAAGGCTTGCCACGGGTGGTTTGACCACTTCAAGAAGCAGGCAAGCCTGCACCAGGTGAAGATGTAAGGTGATGCAGAGTGCGGATATGGTGGCGGCAGCAGTGTTCCCACACGAGCTGAAGCTCATCATCATTGAGGGTGGCTACAGTAAGAAGCAGGTGTTGAATTTGACAAGACTGGGCTCTTTTGGAAGAGAATGTCCTCAAAGACATTCCTTGCAACAGAGGAAAAGTCTATGCCAGGGTTCAAGGCCTCGAAAGACTGACTTATACTGCTGCTGGGAGGGCAATGTCGAGGGTGGCCTCAAGTTGAAGCCGCTCCTGTCAACCACTCCAAGAACCCCAGGGCTCTGGTGGGGTATGTAAAGGAGAATTTAGGGGTGATATGGAAGTTCCAACAAGAAGGCTTGGCTGACTTATGATATCTGTTCGTCATATTTCCACTCGTACCTCTCTCGTGTTTTCAAAAAGTATGCCTCGAGGGAGAATTTGGCAAACAGTTTTCTCGTGGTGATGAACAATGCGCCTAGCCACCCTCCTGCAATGATGGACTGGGCAAGCAACATAGAAGTGGTGTTCCTGTCCCCCAACACCACATCCTTGCTGCAACCCATGGACCAGGGGGTGATCGTGATGTTTAACCCTTATACGCCGGGAGTTTCCTGCCATTGCCCACTCCTCCTGATGGGGAATTTCCGAGATTTTGGGAAAAATACCTTTACTTCAAACCCTAATATCTGCCAAACTAAAATAGCTAGAGAAAAAAATAATAATACATAAGACTCACCAACTCTTCCTCTTTCAAATGAAAGTATCTTGAGGTCTCCAGCTGGTCCCGTCGATGAGGAAGGATAAGTTAAAGATGACTGGTTTTCCCTGTTTTGGCAAGCTGATCCAGGTGTGTGCCACTGCCAGTGGCCTTGGACTTGCTGGCTAGCACTGGCAGCACTGACTGGAGTGGTGATTGTAACACTGACCGACCTCTCGGAATATTCCACTCATTCTTTCGACTTTTCCATACTCATCATTGTAAGGATGAGTCATCACCCTGTCCATGCGGCTCCCCATAGGGATTACTGCCCATTTCATAGCACCACTATGACCCATAGATGTTTGGGAAAGGAATAGCTCTTTTTTCTGTACTCACTTCTTGTGTCAATTACTCTATAATAATTTCCCTCAACTATGGCACTTATGGTACATTTGCACTTAACCCGTTGAGAGTGATAGGCCTCATTTGAGACTTATCAGAGTCGAAAGCAATAGGCCTCAAATGAGCGCGATTTTCAAAGGCGTACCAAAATCGCGCCACGAGGAGCAGGTGGCTGAAATCTGTATGGGAGATAGTGGTAGGTGGTAACTCTCAATAGAACCCACGCTATGCCCCATATATGCTCAGAATACGCACGCGTGCACGGACACCATGGAGCGCGCGCGAACGTAAATTTTCCTCCCGTGATGCACCAGGGCACCACACTAGGTTTTTTTTTTTTTTTTTTTATGCATGGAAGAAGGAACCAAAGGCCATGGGCCTGCATAACTGTTCCTTCCAAGAAAAAGCAAAAACAGTACAAAAGAGAGCCAAATTCAAGATCCGTTCAATTCGAGATGCCTGGACACACTGCGTTTGAAAGACTGGAGATCATAGGAAGTAGGAAATACAGACAGAGGAAGACAGTTCCAGAGTTGACCAGTTGTATAAATAAAAGACTGGGAGTAACGGTTAACTCTTGCATTAGAGAGTTGGACAGAAAAGGGATGAGAGTATGTTGCTAGACGGTTACTACGTGCCCGTCGCAGAGGTGGAGAGATGCAAGCAGACAGTTCAGAGGAACAGTGACCATTGAAATAGCGATAGAAGAGAGATAAAGAAGCAACAGTGTGGCGAAGAGACAAAGGTTGAAGGGAATCAGTAAGAGGAGGAGAGTTAATGAGACGAAAAGCCTTTGACTCCACCCTATTGAGAAGAGCTGCATGTGGGGAGCCTCCCCACACATGAGAGTTGTACTCCATACACGGGCGAATAAAACCCGTGTACAAGGTCAACAACTGTGCAGGGGTAAAGAAAGTTCAGAATCGGCTTAGCACACCTAATCTCTTGGAAGCAGATTTCACAAGAGATGTAATATGTTCTTTCCAAGACAAATCCTGAGAGAATGAAACCCCAAGCATGTTCAAGGATGATGCAGGACATAACTGTTCATTATTAAACATTAGTGGGTAGTCCTGAGGAAGATTTTGTCGGGTTGATATGTGTAAGAACTGAGTTTTTGATGCATTGAAAATAACAAGATTATTTTTACCCCAATCAGAGATACGAGCCAAATCAGACATTAGGTGTGCCATAGCCTCATCCCTTTTTTGTTGAAGTAACTGCTGAGATGGACGTTGCGGGAACCGAATGGAAAGGTGAAGGGTGGAATCATCAGCATATGAGTGGATAGGGTTAGATGTACAGCTTAGAAGGTCATTGATGAATAAAAGGAAGAGAGTAGGTGATAGGACAGAACCCTGAGGAACACCACTGTTGATAGGTCTAGGAGAGGAACGATGGCCGTCTACATCAGCGGCTATAGAACGACCAGAACGGAAGCTAGAGATGAAGGCACAGATAGAAGGATAGAAACCGTAAGAGGGCAGTTTGGAAATTAAAGATTTATGCCAGACTCGATCGAAAGCCTTTGAGATGTCAAGTGCAATGACAAAGCTTTCGCCAAAGTCCCGAAAGGAGGATGACCAAGAGTCTGAAAGGTAGGTGAGAAGATCGCCAGTGGAACGTCCCTGACGGAACCCATACTGACGATCAGAAAGAAGGTTGTGACAGGAAAGGTGCTTTAAAATTTCTCTGTTAAGAATTGACTCGAAAACTTTTGATACACAGGATGTTAAAGCAATTGGACGATAGTTAGAGGGTTGGGAATGGTCACCCTTCTTTGGGACTGGCTGAATGAGAGCAAGCTTCCAGCAAGAAGGAAAGGTACAAGTTGAGAGACAAAGGCGAAAGAGTTTACCTAGGTAGAGTGTAAGCACAGAAGCACAGTTTTTGAGGACAACAGGAGGGACTCCATCAGGACCATATGCCTTTTTAGTATTGAGGCCAGTGATGGCAGAAAACACATCAGCTGAAGAAATTTTAATGTCAGTCAGGAGGAAGTCAGAGGGGGGAAGTGATGGAGGAATAGCACCGGAATCGTCTAAGGTGGAACTGGAGGAGAAAGTCTGAGCAAAGAGATCTGCTTTATCAGTAGAAGAAATAGCTACAGACCCATCAGAGTAGAAAAGAGGAGGGAAGGATGATGAGGTAAAGTTGTTAGAAAGGTTCTTGGCAAGGTGCCAGAAGGAGCGAGAAAAATTCGAGTTGGAGAGTTGACAACATTTAGCACGGATGAAATTGTTTTTAGCAGAGCGAAGAACAGACTTAGCACGATTCCGGGCAGAAATATATAAATGGTGTGATTCAGGGGTGGGTTGGCTCCGGTACCTCTTATAGGCCCTCTCCTTGTTGCGGACAGCATTAGAACAAGCGTGATTAAACCAAGGCTTTCTTGCATTAGTCAGAGGACATGAGAAAGTAATGTATGCTTCCATGCCCGAGAGAATAACCTCCGTAACGCGCAAGGCACACTCAGATGACTCCCGGCCAAGGAAGCAATAATCTATCTATTGCCAGACGCCTCAATCCCGAACGGGGTGGCCACAAACAAATCGCCTCCATGTCACTCTGTCCCCTGCCATTTCACTACCACGCTCCCAACTCACACCCCCCTCTCTCATATACCTCTCCATTCCATCCCTCCATCTCATCCTCGGCCTCCCCCTCCCTCTCACCCCCTCCACCTCACTCACATACACTCTCCTCGTCAATCTTTCACTCTCCATCCTCTCCACATGCCCAAACCACCATAACGTGTTTCTCACTGGTGGTGGTGAACATAGAATGGAGATTTCAGAGAAAGGAGAAATGGATAGAATGTGTTCAATCGTAGAAGTAAGATAGTCAAAGAATTTTTGATAGTCAGTAGAATTAGGAGATAAGTAAACAGCACAGATATATTTAGTCAGAGAATGACAGGAAAGCCGAAGCCAGAGAGTAGAGAATTCAGAAGAATCAAGTTCAGGAACACGAGAGCAAGATAGATCGTTGCGTACATATACGCAACAGCCACCTTTGGCTTTGAAACGAGAATAGAGAAAGTAGGAGGATACAGAAAAGGGTTTGCTGTCAGTTGCCTCAGACAGCTGAGTCTCAGTGAGAAAGAGAAGGTGAGGTTTAGAGGAGAAGAGGTGGTGCTCGACAGCGTGAAAGTTAGAGGAAAGGCCGCGAATGTTACGAAATGAAGAAGGAGTGAGTCAGAAAGTGGTTCCACTTAGCCACGAAAAAGCACCAAGGGAGGGGAGGGAGGGGGGGGGAATTTTTGGTCCCCCCCCCCCGGGGACTCCGAGGCATGATTTTTGTACGCCATTTTGAAGATAATTTTGAAAAGGAAGTGTAGTGTGTAGCGTGTATGTAGTTTGGTGTTGACAGTTAGAGAAACTTGTATTGGAGAGCATGCTGGTCTACTCTCTGTGTAACTGAGACACTGAAAAAGTTCAGCAAAGGAGGATGGTCAGGAACAAGTCCTGAGGGCTGATGAAACGGGAGCTCCAGCTCTCCCTGTCATCAGCTTTCCATCCTCCTTGGGAGTACTGCCCTGCTCGACTGGTGCTACAGTCTCCTCACCCTATGATATAAA
>JAGKTI010000315.1:137804-148751 GCA_018397915.1 Birgus latro
CTTGGAAGGAACAGTATGCAGGCCCGTGGCCTTTGGTTCCTTCTTCCATGCATATAAAAAAAAAAAAAAAAAACTTATAACCAACCAACATGTGTTCCCTACTTATCAACAAGTGGGTTGGTGGAAGATTAGTGCCCCTCCCTGGAAAACAACTAACTAAAAATACAAACAAGAAGCCTCGGACCTGGACAGGCAAACAGGTGATGGCCAAGGACTGGACAAAGGACATGGCATGGACTGCATCGTGGAATCCAAGAGGTGTGAACGATGAGATGAAAGATAGTACAGATGCTTGAGGGTGCAAAAGTGGACATGTGTGGATTAACTGAGACTAAATGGAGAGGTAAGAGAGGGAGTATGTACTGCTGTGTGCAAGAGATGGAAGGATTAGTTCAATAATTGTATGGGTAAGACTGAAAGTTGGCATACAAACGTGAGCGATTGTGTGCAAGTGCCAATGCCAGATCGTGCAAGCAGGGTGAAAGAAGAGTTCTGGGCAAATGTGGAAGTGTGCATGGAAAAGTATGAGAGGAATGAGAGTGTTTTTGATTGGAGATATGAATGGAAATGTAGGAAATGTGAAGGTGAATGTAGCCAATACCCTCCCCAATCACAAAATGATCCACAGGTATATGTAGCAAATGATGAGAAGGGTGGGTGGTGAACTGAATGAAAGGAAGAAAATGTTTGATCATGTGTAGGTGGATGAGAATGAGAAGGTATGTCATGGATGCAAGAGCATGCAGAGGCTGGGGGAGTGGACTTTCTGACCACCACTTGGTGGTGGTGAAAGTCTAGGTTCAAGTGCAATGGAAGAATAGAAGGAGGGAAGGACAGGAGGAAGTAGTACATACAAGGAAGGTAGAAAGGCTGCAAGCGGATGGAAAAAAGGCAGAATATAAGAGAGAAGTGGAGGAGCGATTGGGTAAATATGATTTGGAGTAGATGGGGGAGGTGGAAAGTGTGTGCAAGATATTCACAGAAAAAATCTGTGCAGCATGTGAGGTGGTGTGTGAGGAGGTGAAGAGAAGCCAAAAAGAAGTGCAAGGAACAGCATGGTGGAATGAAGAGGTGAGACAAGCTGTGGGACAAAAGAAGAAAGCATATAGTGAGTGGATGGGAAGCAGAGGCTTGGAGGAAGCTGAGAGACAGAAGAGAGTTGTATGTAGAGAGGAATTGAGAGAGGTGAAAAGATTAGTAAGGGTGTAAGAAAAGAGTGGATGAGGAATTTGGAAGGAATTTGAGTGTACAGTGGAAGGAATGTAAAAAAAAAAAAAAATGCTCTGGAAGAAGGTAGAGAGAGATAGACAGGGTGATAAAGAAGTTGGTGGAGGAATGGAAGATAAAATTGGTAGACTGATAGTGAAGGGAGAAAAAGCGATCATATGGAAAGAACACTTTAAGGAATTGTTATCACAAAGAATGAAAGTAATGCGAGTATATGTGGCTGGGTAATGGCTGGAAGAAGGAAGAAGGTGAGAAAGGAGGAAGAGATCAGTTGGATGCAAGTAGTGGAAGCAATGAAGCAAGTCAAAATGGGAAAAGCCCCAGGAATTGATGGAGCGTGTGGTGAAACAATGAAGCATGGGGGAGAGATAGTACATTGCACTCGCCTAACTCACAATATTTCCTTCTGAACTCGTGCTGTGATTTGGAAAAAATGTGAGTTAAAAAAAAACACACCTTATGGGGAAAAATATATTTGATTCTGCCATGGTGTCAGGTAGCCTAGTATAACATTACCAGAACCCCTGTCTCGAAAGCATGTATTGCATATCTTATAATGATAATAAACAATATTAAAAGACATTACATATCATAGTATGATAAGAAACAATACTGAAAAGCATTTACCTTAATCCTACTGATGACAATGTTTACGTCAATGGGAGAAGGGTAGCGGTTTCGGCACACTAGCCTACAGTGCCTCATGCTGATGCAGCATTAATGCTTCTTCTTCAGCAAGCTTATAAAAGGCAGCAGCTTTATCAAGATTTAAAACAATTTCATTACACCTTGTTTCATTTCTATCATGTGCTTTGATCTTTTCTTTGGTCATATCCACAAATGCAAGCACTTCACTTAACACTTCCTCTCGCCGTTGTTTATCCTCCGAATTAGCTCTGTTTTCTGGGTGTAGCTCAGTGGTGGCTTCTGCTTCAGTCCCTTCCTGGATGAAGAACTCTTTGCTTAATTGTTTTCAGACATGATGCACAAAAAAAGCAGGAAAGCACAAAAAGGAAGGGAAGAAGCTCACAGGTAGGTGTACACGTGTAGACTAAAAATCCCGCTTGGTAGGCCAAGTTGCAGTACTGGCCACTAGGCATAGGTGGCGTGGGTGGAGAAACCATTGTTTTGATCGGCTGCACAATCACAAGGACTGTGTGCTTAAATATGATTGGTTTCCAGTCGTGAGTTGCGGCTACAATACTGTGAGTTAAATATCTCCTTGGAAGTAAGTAATGTAATTTTCTAGTGGAAAAATGCAAGTTAGAGCATATTCTGTGACTTTGGTGATAATGGTGACTTAGATAAGGACACCGTGAGTTAGATAATTCGTGAGTTAGAAGTGCGTGAGTTATGCGAGTGCACTGTAGTAGAGTGGATATGGAAGATGTGCAGATTGGCCTGGGAGGAAGGTGGAGTCCCGGAGGACTGGAAGTCAGGTATAATTATTCTTCTGTACAAAGATAAAGGGGAAAAAGATGTATGTGGTAATCACAGGGTCACTTGTCTTCTTAGTGTAATAAGAAAAGTACATGGTAGGATACTTATTGACAGAGTTAGGGAAATAACAGAGAAATTACTTGGAAAAGAACTGGAAGGTTTTAGGAAGGGAAGAGGGTGTGTAGATCAGACATTCATTCTTAGGTCTTTAGTGGGAAAGTTTCTACAGAGCAGAAGTTGTATGCGACCTTCATGGATTTGGAGAAGGAATATGACAGAGTGGATAGACAGGGAATGTGGAAAATACAGTGGAATCTCAAATTTTGATTGTTTAGATTTAGATTATTCAAATTTCGATGCATTTTCAAGCGGTCCACCTATCTCACTTTTTTATGCAAAATCGCATTTTTTAATGCTCTCGGCCCAACTCCAACCAAAACAAGACGTGGTGAAGAAAGAAAAGCTATTACTGTATTGCAACAACCATATGAAGAAAATATAAAAGACATTATTAGGAAATTTCTGTTTATCAGTGAAAATATGGAAGCAAAAAAAGGAAGGATTGAACAAGATATGGAGAAAGAGAGCAAAAAATAAAGGAACCGAGAGGGAGAACATAGCTAAGGGCATAACACCAGCTTTATGTTGAAACCCAGATGTTTAGTATATTATTCAAGAAAACCTAAACCACAAAGCACCGCAGAATAAAGCAGAAGTAAAAATTAAGAAAAAAGGGAGTGTCAATGCAAAGGCTTTACTCCTGTCTCACACTCGACAGCCAAGCGCCGCAGTTTCAGTCTGTACCTTCCATGTATAGACGTCCATTTTGTTGCAGTTTCGTTGTATGTATTTTCATTGTATTTTTTTAGCAACTTACCTGTTTCAAGATGGCAAGCAAGAGTGGTTCTTTGGGTAGCAGTAGTAATGGACGAGAGCAGCCTGGCACCTCTAAATCTTCCCAGCCAAAGGAGAAAAGGGAATACAGGAAGGGGCAGAAATACACCAAGTACAGTATACCCTTGCTGACAAGGCAAAAATCCGTATTCTACACTACAGTATGGCAATACAATGCAGAACTACAGTTACTTAACCACAATTATAGTTCGTAAAGTTTACAGGGGGTGTGGGCCAAAAATCATGATTTTACGTAGAAGTTCAATTTAATTTTCAACTATTTGAATTTCGTGGCAATTTTTGGATACATATGTCTATCCAAATTTGAGATTCCACTATACAGTATTAAGAATACATAGAGTAAATGGGAAGTTGTTGAATGCCATGAAGTGTTTATATGAGGGTGTTAAGGCTACAGTGCTTGCGGACAGCAAACTGAGTAAATTTTTCTATCTGAATGTTGAGTGGAAACAGGGATGTGTCATGTCTCCATGGTTGTTCAATCTGTATATGGATGGGGTTATAAAAGAGATACAAGGTAGGTCAGTGGATGTTGGAGTGACCCTATTGAGAGAGGGCAGCGCTTCGAAACTTNTTGTACTGTTGCTTGCAGACGATACTGTACTGTTAAGTGAAGATGAAGGGGAACTGCAAGGCATGGTGAATAAGTTTGGGAAAGTGTGTAAGAAATGGAATCTAAAGGTGAATGTAGGGAAGAGTAAAGTTATGATCTTGAAGAGAAATGAATTCAGGGAATGTACGGTGAGGCTGGATGATGAGGAAACAGAAAATCTGAGTGCATTTACGTACCTGGGTAGAGTTATGAGTAAGGATGGAAGTTTGGAGGATGAAGTGCTTGAAAGGGTACAAGGCAGAAAGATTGCTGGGTGTTTGAAAACAGTGATAAGAAATAGGGAAGTGGGCATGGAAGTAAAAAAGTCACTGCATGACAGTATTATGATACCAACTCTAACATATGGAAGCGAAGCTTGAACCCTGCTAGAAGGAAACAAGTCAAGAGTGAAAGCAGTGGATATGAGTTATCTGAGAGGACGATGTGGAGTTACATGGAGAGACAGACTGACAAATGAGGAAGTGAAGGAGCACTGCGGTGTGGATGTGGATGTGACAAAAAGTGTTAGGAAAAACAGACTGAGGTGGTTTGGCCAAGTGGAGAGGATGGAGAGTGAGAGACCAACGAGGAGAATGTATGTGAGTGAGCTGCAGGGGGGGAGAGGGAGAGGGAGGGGGAGGCGGAGGATGAGATGGCGAGATGGAGTGGAGAGGTATATGAGAGAGGGTGTGTCAGCTGAGGGGAGGGCAGTGATAAGGCAGGGGACAGGGCAACATGGAGGCAATTTGTTTGTGGCCACCCCTTACAGGATTAGGGCATCTGGCAATAGATAGGTAGACAGAGATAGACAGTCAGATACTTTCATCCCAGATGGGATAGCCAGAAACATATTGCCTCTATGTCACCCTGACCTCTGCCATCAAGGTACCCTCCCTAAAACTCATACACACCCTCAGTCATATACCCCTCCACTCCAACTCTCCGTATCATCCTCGGTCTTGCTCTCCTTCTCTCGCCCTCTACTTTATCAACACTCCTAGTTTCTCACTCTCTATTCTCTCCACATGGCTACGCTATCTCAGGGTATTTTTCCTAAAACCATTTTTAAATATGGTTATGGTCTGGCACTTACCTGAATGTCTTCTCTGTGTGCAGGTTAGATACATGAGTGCGATCCTCCTTCAGCAGAGCATCAAGGGCAAGCGCATATGCCCACACTGCATCATAAGTGTAGCCAGCATAGTCTGGGGGGTCATTACCCATGTTGCTGCATGGAATTACAAGGAATTAGCTTTTGAATATGGCAAGTGGAACAGAATTCTGACATTAATAAAATGGCCAAAGTGTTAATCAAAAAGAGCAAGCTAAAACACCAGTACTGTTATATGAACTGAACACAAGATTAAGTTTTCTTGATGTCCTTCTAAAGCAAAAAATTCCAAAGCTGATAATTTTCAAACATCTTGCTGCAAAATGTGTAAACATGGTTGACAGTTTAGTACCAGTGAAAAAATAAATATAATTTTTGTGCAAATTTTCTAATATCCACTCATGCACAGAGGACTGCCCTCTCTGAAAAATGTTTTGATAACTATTATCTACCAATATAAAGAAAATTATGTGAAAAAACACAAGTATTATGTATTAAAAAAAAAAAATCAGCCCTCAATCTTAATCCTCTAACAATAAGAAAATAGGCGGAAGAGGGGAAGAAAAGAAAAGAAAGAAAAAGATTTTAATCATCAACTGATAAGTGCAGTTAATGGGTTAACCATATACTGTACCTATAATCAACAGACCAAAGTTACTGAGGGTGGACTGCCTCCACAAAATTCACTAGGTGATGCTGACTTGTCAAATTATAAGCCTCAATATGAACAGGCTTTAGGAGGAAATTTACTTATTTTTATGACATCATAACTATATGATGGTAGGCTGGATATTTTTGTCTCATTCCTAACTGTGAGAAGAAAACCTGAGGTAAGAGAAGTATGGATGAAGTCTTTCAAATACAGTACACCAGTACTGCCACCTAAACCCCAGATGCCATCCTTACTCTTTAACCCCTTCAATACAATAATGTAAACTCTCAATTATCTGATGTCACAATATCTAGCACCGTTGGCTCGGCTCTATTAAAACAACATCTGGTGAAATTGTGCAACATCCGGCACCAAAACGTGAAGTAACTGGTGGTTCTAGCAACATTTGGCTGTGAGGTGTATCAATCAGCTTGTACGCGGTAGCCAATTGGCGCCTGGGAAAACCCCACAACGCAACAGCCAACCAGAATCCATTGTGGGAGTGGCTCACCTGGTGCGCCAAGCCTACTGTCACACTCTCAGTCTCATCTGCGGATCTCTTATAGCAAAGACATGTCTGTGCACTCTGCTCTTGTGACCACGCCGACGCAAAACCCCAGTGGTGTGACTTACTCTGTGGCCTCCTATGCCTCGCTCGTTGTTGCTGTAAAGCTCAAGGCCTCTCAGTGCTTCATATCCCAGTGCTCTATTATGATCCTGAAATTACAACTTCAGCTGGTGCCAACCCCCAGTCCAGTGTCTCATTATCCCACGTGCTTCACTTGTGGCCTCAAAGTGCTCCATGCCCTAGTGCTCACTGCTGAACTCGACCCTAGTTGTGTGTGATGGCTGAGTTTGTGGATATTGTGGCTGTGCCTTGGCTACTGCAGGTCCTGCTAGCCTTCTGTATGATCCTGGTTGTTGTCTCTATGGTTCCTCCACCACCTACTCAGCACTATACTGTTTTCTCCCTGAAGGAGAAGATGGAAATATTTGAGAAGATGGAATACATCTGGACCATCGCAAGGCTGATGGAGCACTATGACATGCCCTGGACCACATTTCAATATCTGTGGTAAAACAAACACTTCAACAAGATGTTCTTCCAGGGTGAACATGGTGCGACTGTGCAATGGCACATGCACAAAATGATGGTCAAGCCACGCTTTAGCAAACTCGATCAGGTCTGCATGAAGTGGTTTTGACAACAGCGTGCCAGTGGCATGATTGTGCATCTTGTTGAGCTGAAGGATGCAGCCACCAAGTCTGCTGAGCAACTAGGGATCACGGATTTCAAGGGGTCTGAAGGTTGGCTGACTCGGTTTAAACTTTGACATGGGCTGTCAAACAAGATTACCTATTATGAAGCGCTGGATGCAGACATTGAAGGAATGTAAGAGTTTCCCAGCAAGCTTAAAACCTGATTGATGAAGATGGGTTATGTCTCAATCAGGTTCATAACGTTAGCTGATGAAACTGGTCTGTTCTTCACATCTGTCCCGACAAGGAGATGTCATTACCTAGTCATAAGGTGAGCGAAAAGTGTGTGTTCATATTGTGCTGTGCAAATGCAACAGGCTCCCATTGTCTGAAACCTGTTGTAGGGGGACATGCCAAACAGCCAAGCTGTCTCCAGGGGTTAATGGATAGTCCCCCAGTGATTTACTTATCCTCGCTGAAGGCTTGGTTTACAGCCAAGTTCTTCAAAGACTAGTTCTACAATCATGGTGTGAAGGAGATTATCCGTAATCAAATGGTCTTGGCCTTGCCCGTGACCAAGGCTCTGCTGCTCTTTGACAACACCTCCACTCATCCATCAGAGAAGGAGCTGGCTGGAGATGGAGATCGTATTAGGGTCATGTTCTTGCCCCCTAATTCGACCCCAATCTTGCGACTGATGGACCAATGAAGCGGCTGTACTGAAAAAGATTTATGGAAGACGTGATGGTTGTGCTTGAGGACAAGGTGAAGGAAGCAGAAAGAGAACAGGTGACTGGGGAGAGGACCAACTTCATACGGTATTCCCTCAAGTCTGAGTTCTACAACTGGATGCAGGCTTCAAGGGAACTCTCACTCACACTTGGGCATGGTTGGAACAAGCTCCTCGACGGTGAAGAGACCGTTGCTGACTTTACCGGCATCGAAGCTCTGGACTTTATCCGACGTATGGAAGCAGAAAGAGAACAGGTGACAGGGAACACCATTCATGATTGACTGGAAGTGGATGAGGGAGACCCTGGGTACTAGACTATGTCCAATCAAGAAATTGTGGCATCCATGACTGCAGGGGGCACGGAGGATGAAGGTGAGTAGAAGAGGAGGAAGATGATGACAACAAAGTGGCAGATATCCTGAGGCTCCAGCAGGTCTGTGATGCAGTGGACGTCCTTCTTGACTAGTGCGAGCATCCTAATTGCCAGCCCATCTTTACCAGGTAATGTAACTGCAACAGGGCCATGAGAATGTGATAAAGCTGCAGTTGAGAAAGACCACTAGGTAATCCTCCACCAAGTCCTTTTTCTGTCCGGTGACACTTGCCACTCGACCGCAACAGTCCTCAGCCTCCTTGCATCATCCTCTGTCATCTCAGCCTTCGACCTCCTTGTACTGGCCTGTCACCTCAGCCCTCTACTTCCTCACATTGGCCTTGTTTATCCCAGCTAGGCACCATCACAACAACTCCCTTCTTCACCTCAGCCAGGCACCTTGGCCATAGCACCACCTTCAGCCCCATCGACAGTGGTGCTTCCACCTGAGGTATTGCCTCAGTCAGAGGCCTCATTATAGCTCCACTTGACACCCTTTGCCACTCCATCTCAGCTACCTACTCCAGCACCCTTGGCAGAGATCGAGTGTGAGGTGGTGGTATTGTAGTTGTAGCCGAGGTGGTTGTAATTCTATAAAAAAGTTTATTTTGTTGAAAAGAATACGTTGTAAAGATAACCTCAGTTCAATTGTTGTCAACAATGGGGGGAGTTAAAGATGAGTTTTGGCTGGTTGTAGTTTTATTCTCAAGATTAACTCTGAGTCTATCACACACGAGTGGAATATGCGAGAGTGTCTAATGCTAGCTAACTCTCATGAGCCTGCCCCTTGTTTCCCACCCTGCTCTCTTAATTCTGATGTAGGTCCCCTCCTTGTGGTGTAGGAAAGCCTTGTCACATGGACTAGGCATGTCCAGGAATCTTCTAGAACCCTGTATGTGTGTATGTCTTTTGGTCATCTTCCCACGGTACAAAAGTGAGAGCTATGTTACTTCCTACTGTGAGCTGGTCAGGTGATGCCTTGCAATCTGGCAGGCCTCAGAAAAAATTGCAAGTGTCATTTCCTTTCCACTTCCCTATCTCACTCACTCTCTAGACTACTATGCTATTTATGCATTGTATTATGATAATTTAGAGCCATGACATTGGAACTGGAGTAATCTTTGGGGGAAACATTCACCACTAAACCACATGGGAATAAGTGCAATGTACTGTACAGCACAGTGTACAACTCAACCCTCTATCAATGTTAACACTTGCTGAGCATACACAGTAGTACACTATGTACTGTATTCTTGTACTGTAACATTACTGTATTGTATTTTATGCATGGTTTTTATCTTTTACTTATGTGAAAATTTTTAGAATTGATGGTCAAGACGGGCAATACCACAATATCCGGCTTGATGCTGAATGTTGAGTCCATCGGAGGGTACCATACAATATATATCCGGCATTTCACTTTATTCAGCATAGGGGTTGGCTGAATTATGCCAGATAACTGAGAATTCACTGTTTTTTCATTTTATCTTAGCTTCGAGGAGATTATTCTGTTTATGTTAACCCTTTGAGATTTTCGGCCCTCCGCCAATTGTGTCTACACCAGATTCAGCCGGGCGCACATAAAGAGCGCTGTCACGCAGCGATATTTGTACTTAATCGGCTATTATACACTTACTTTATATGGTATGAATGTGGTACTGTTTTAAAGCTGAGTAGTTGCTCTTTATCATAATATGGCTGAAAATGGTAAATACGATAGCTAAAAGGATGAGTAGAAGTTAGCCAAAAAGGAATAATCGCACAACCTTCCGTAGAAAAATATTTGTAAAAAAGAAAAAAGTATCAGTCACACAAAATTTGAGAGCACCATGTCAATCTACAGTAAATTCCCTTTCTACTGATATATAGGTTATGGCAATTTATGTTAGTTTTCACAGTGAAAAGTGAAAGTAAAATGCTAAAAAAAATTTTGAGTTCTCATGCTGCGCACCCACCACACGTTCGCTGTGAAGTAACATTATATAAATGCTTCCTACATGTTTACTATTCATGGTAAAGTAATAAGTTGGGTGTCACTGCAAAGCTGAATAGATGCTCTTTATGCTAGTTATCATTGAAATAGATAAAAAAGATATAAAAAAGGCCAGTAGGATGAGTTGAAGTTAGGCGATAAGGAAGAATTGCATACCCTTCTGTAGAAAAATATTTGTGAAAAAAAAAAAAGGTTTTAGACTCATATGAATTCTGACTGCACCATGTTAACCTACGATAAATTCTCTCTCTACTGATATAAAGATTATGGCATTTTATTCTATTTATCCCTGAGATATGCTGATGGAAAGATATACTTCTGATTGGCACATCAACATCGCACTCTCGCTGTTCGTTCGTTTTCGAAGGCTCCAACATGCTTGCATGTGTTGGCCTTGGTCACCTAATGGTGGCTCTCCACGCTGCTCAATCTCTGGCAGCCTCCCTATTCAGTCCCTTAACCCTTAAGTCACATTTAATGACCTCGTCCCATGTCTTTCTCGGTCTACCCCTCCCAACCCCTCCCCCAATATTAACACTTCTCACCCTCTGCACCCAATTATCATCCCCCATCCTCTCCACATGTCCAAACCACCTCAGCCTACCTCTCCTCATCACAACACCAATACACTCCAGTCCCATCCTACCTCTCAACTCTTCTATCATAAACCCAGCCCCCCCAGGCCTTGCACGCAGGGACGCACTGCACATC
>JAGKTI010000316.1:0-16180 GCA_018397915.1 Birgus latro
GTCATGCAACAGCTGCTGCACACTTCTGACAGACACATCTGCCAGCAACTGTGGGTTCTTTTCTTTTAAATCCCGTGCTGTTAGCCTTGGATCCTTGCTAACTTGCCTTGAGATCAGCTGACGGGTCCTGAAGGTTGTCTTACGAGGTCTCCCAGGCTTGGGAAGTGGAGTGGGAGGAATGGCCTCCCCACTGTCCTTGAACCGCTTCACCAGTCTCTGCACTGTCCTCAGTCTAACACCATCTGATTTGCAATAAATGGGAGTTTGTGGCCAGCTTTGTATAAAGTAATCACTTCCACACGTTTGTCCTTGCTTGTGGTTACTTTAAGCATGATGAGAATGTGGTAGGTAACCAAATAACTGTGTTATTTGAGTCGAAACATGCCCTCGTGGTGCATCACACACAGAGGCAATCCTGCTCCTGTGGCTGCCCAAACATTACTGAGCCTGCTCCTGTGGTGCCAAACCTATCAAGCAGGGTTGCCAGTTCCCGCTGAAAAAGCGTCAGCTCATTTCGCATCACAGGGGAGGGTAGTATTGACCCTACTTCACTTAACGCGAAGAAGAATGATGTCGGCAAAAAAACGTCAATACTTTCCGCGCCTACTGTATTTTAATCTCTAAATGCCTGTCCTCCCTAGAAATCATTCATTTTACTCATTCAGTTATGAAGCCTATGACATGTTTGCATGCATTGGCCTTGGTCAACTAATGGCAACTTTCCACGCTGTTCAATTTCTAGCAGCCTCTCTATTCAGTCTCTTATCCCTGATGTCACACACTATGCCTTTGTCCCATGTATTTTTTGGTCTACCTCTCACAACTCTACCCTCAATGCTCACACCTCTCACCCTCAGCACCTAACTGTCATCCTCTATTCTCTCCACACACTCAAACCATCTTAAACTGCCCTTTCTTATTGCAGCACTAATATTTTCAAGTCCCAACTTTTCTCTCAACTCTTCATTCACAATCCCAAACCCCCCAAGGCATGTCATTAAAGAAAGCATTACATATCCATCTAATCATTATCACCTCTCCACATCTAAGCCAACAAATATCCCTCCTTGATTTCCTAAGTCTACCATACAGCATTACACTCCGAATGCATGCTGCATACTAGGACCCCTTAGAATGGGGTGTCCTCTCACTGTCAGACAGGACAACTACTCCCTGAACTCCAAACCATTCCTCACCTTTGCAACAAAGCTGGCTTCAGCCCCACCTCCAGCCCACAAATAACAAACCTTCTCCAGACAGTCAAGAGACTCCCCACCAAGATTAATCCTTTCTAGCTTCTCTACCTCTGCATGCTCTCCCCTACACACTTCACACACAAAATCAATCTGCCTCTAATACCACTACACTTCTTATGTACTGTACCCACTTATAATAAACACTGCACAAGATGCAGAAGTGACAATGAAGTTGAATGCCCATTTCTCCCGAGTGATGACGAAGTTGAATGCCCATTCTCCCAAATGATGATGAAGCCAAACAACCATTCTCCCAAGTGATGATGAAGTCAGACATCCATTCTCCTAAGTGATGATGAAGTCAGACAACCATTCTTCCAAATGGTAATGAAATCAAATGCCATTTCTCCCATGTGATTAAGTTGAATGCCCATTCTTCCAAATGATGATGAAGTTGAATGCCCATTCTACCAAGTGATGATGAAGTCAAATGCCCATTCTACCAAGTGATGATGAAGTCAAAATGTGCTCTCCCAAATGATGATGAAGTTGAATGCCCATTCTCCCAGTTGACAATAAATTTGCTCACAGACTCTTCTTCTGGGAGCTGGTCTCAAAAGACAGTGATTCCTTCACTCCAGCATCCAGGTCAATGCTGTCTGGCTAGCTATCCACAGATTTCATGGCAGCATCACCCTTGGGGAAAGTGTGGTAGGTGGTAGTGACCATCATCCAGTCACTGAGGTACTGTTGCTAATTTCTTCATTCAACTTTATTATTCTTTATCTGTATGTCCTCTCCTATCTTACCTTTCAGTTATTACTACTCTTCTTTAGACTTCAGGTGGTTCTGCACTGAGTAACGTAACAAGTCTAATGGTTTCCTATTACCTAGGAAACCATCTAAAACACTGGGTGATTATCATTTAACCATATAACATGGTATAGAGCCTACTATGGTGCTCCTGTTAACTGAGTGGAGAAACACAAATGTGGTGTCCATCTAGGAACTAAACCTCCACACTCTTCTACTGTCCACCGCAAGCGAATCCATTTCACCCATGGAACGGCCCTGCAGGGGATATTTCCTTGGTCTGCTCAGCCAGGCAGAACAGGGTTGCTCAACAACCCCTGGGGAAAACGGATGGGGATGAATTCTGTGACTAACAGATGACATCAGGTCATTAACATTGGCCATAAGCCTCCTCTTGCTACTACCTGACTTCTGCTAGCGTCAAGTGGAGTGAAATGAAACAGGTTTTTACATGGGGTGAATTGAGACAGTCAACATTATAATGCTGAATGCTTCGACATTCTTTTTCTATTATGCTCATAAACTCAAGGTATCCACCAAAAAATTTGTTAATACAACTTGTCAGTGGGAAAATGTTAAATGCATGTAACACCCATTACTGTAATGTATAAAAAAATGTAACTCAGCAAAATTTCATGTAGAGAAAATCAGTTTTTGGTAATTTTCCAATACCGAAGTAATTTATTGTGAAAAATACAAATTCTTGCATGTGAATTCTTAAAAGGATTAGGTTTTATGTGATTCAAGAAGAAATAAAATACAGCATCTCTATTATTATTCCTGAAATTTAAAATTTTGTCTCCATCTTGCATTTTTTTTCTCAGGATGAACTGAGGCACACATTTCACTAACAGCTTATTCTAGATGCTTCTACAGCCTTGTTATTAACTGCTTTTAATTTATATGTTACCTCTGCTTTGCTTAATGGAGTTTTTTCCTATTTTCAGACTGGATGTGCACAAGAAATACTATGTTATAAATTATTATAAAAGCACATACATAGGGAGAGTTCTGAAAGTAGGGAAAACCATTGTGACAATTTCTTAGAAAGAAAGAAGGACAATCAGTATGACTGGCCTAACCATGGTGATATTGGAGAGGTTCAATTGATGCACATAATCAGTGGACTAGTGGTACTGTCAGGCATACCTCCTTTTACAATTAGTGGGATGGAGAAAGCTCCTGCCAATTTTAATTAGTGTGATGGAGAAAGCTCCTGCCAATTTTAAAAAGCATGTAAATGACAGTATAATGTATCCAGGGAGCAGAAGCTTAGTAACCAGTACATAAAACACTTCCCTTGCCACTAAGTAGCAATAGGTTTCTTTTTATATCACAAATTAATATTTTCCAAAGAAAAGAAAAGGAAAATATCTACAAGGTATTACTGTATTTCCTTTGAACTAATCCTATTTTGCTTCAAATATCAAGGTTCTTAAACAATAAATACAAGGGTGTTCTTTTAGTTTTTATTATGAATACTACAAGCAACATTTAACCATATCTCAATTCACCCCAAGACATGTCTCAATTCATCCATTTTCTTTGGGTGAGTCCAAGTGACTTTTTTTTTTTCACTGTACAAAAAGAAACTTACATAAATCCACTGTAAACTTTCCCAACAATTGGGGCGTCATCTGACCATACTCATCTTGAATATAAACTGCCTACCTCTTATGGTTCTGAGTGGAGATGCAGATATGGTACATCATTACCTGTCTCATTTCATCCCACTTGATACTAGTTCACAACAAATTCTCTAACTGCACAACCAGTCACTGATCTCAACTTCTGACTAACCTGCATCGTTAACCCCTCCCGTGGCCGAGCCGGTGAAATTCGTTGGGAAGAACAGGCCGACCTGGGCACTGATTTTTCAGGTCTCGAGAACTAAATTTGTACCAAATTGAAGAGAAATGTCTGATGCATCTGACAATGCACTCTTTAGCTTCCTAGACCCATCATGTGCTTTGAAATGAAATGCAAAATATTTCACCAAATGACTGCATACATCCCAGTGAAAACTACGTAGAGGAGTGAAAAAATATTGCACTAAGAAATACCCATATTTGCACTCCCCCAAAAATTTCAATGGTGCTGAAATTGTCTGAAATGACTAGATATGTGTATTACAAACAATATCAGTACATAATATGGGAGCTTTCATTAAAAAAAAAAAATACTGTATTTATTTTTTAAATATTTTTTGTTTATTGTGTTTATGCAGAGATCAAGTTATTTCTGTTAACTGAGTGGTTTAGTTTGTGTCCAAAGAGAGGCAAGAGATGATATTTTTAGACTCGAACCAGATAATGATCCTTTTTTGAGTACAGACCAAACAGCAGCGTCTAAAATTCGATACGACTCGCAAATAGCACCTCGCGCAAAAGAATTAGTGTGAAGGGAAGGGAAGGTTTTACATCCACATATTCACCATGAGAACACCTCATATGTTGCTGAAATGCTTGTGCAAAATAAGAAATATTTAAATTGAGCAAATTCAGTAAATCCTCTTTTTGGTGTTTATAATGTTTATTCCTGTATAGAATTTTCTTTATGGGTGGTTCAATTCATGTGGAAAGAGAGAAGAAGGTTGCCATTTTTAGTCTGTTTCAATATAATGGATGCTGCTGTGTGTGTATAGGCTGAACTGTCTCAGCCAAAATTCGATATGACCTGAAATTAGCATCTTGAACGAGAGACTTAGCGTGCTGAGAAGGGAAAGTTTTACATCCATATATTCATCACAAGAACACCTCATATATTGCTGAAATGCTTGAGCAAAACAAGAAATATGTAAAATGAACATATTTATGGGGATGCTCACCATCCACTCACTTGATGCAATGCTGCTTTGGGCGTCTGCCTTTTCCTTTCGTCTTTCCTTCCTTTTCTGTCTTTCTTTCTTTCATTATTTCCCCTTTTTTCTGTCTATGGGTGCCTTTACGCCCCCTCTTCTGTCTTTCTTTCCTTCAATCTTTCCTCTTCCGTTCTGCCAATGGGTGACTCTACATTGAATGACATGCCAAATGGTTCCCTGTACACCAAGAAACCATTTACTATGCTGGGTGGTAACCATATAACCAAATAATGATGTATGGTGGTTTAGTGGGTTTAAAAATTAAGGTGCTCCAATTGGACTGAGCCTGTGTAGGTTTATATCCAAGGGATGGTTGGGGTTTATTGCTCACATAATGCCATTCAGGGATGAGCAAGGCTGGTCACTCTCATCTTAAATGTCAGGACAACTTGCCTAGCCCCAGGTTCCTACGCTCCTCATAGGGCGACAAATGATAGGATGATGGATGGATGAATGGAACAAATTCAGAACATATGAACTCCTAAAAATATCATAATTATAAATGTCTTCCCTCTTTTTTATGTTTAATTTATTCCTCCCCTCTCTTCTTAGGTCAAAAACAAACTCTGATTAGCAGTCATTGTCTGGAAAACACACTTTTTTCTTTTCTTGACTTTCTTCCTTTCTTATTCTTCCTTACACTAACACTTCAGGGAAGCAAAAGACTGACATCTACTCATGACTGATTCATTAGCTGTACTGATTGTCTGAGTGGTTTAGAGGCTAGAATAGGCCTGTGTCAACATCTCACAGACCTTCATTCCCCTTCCAAAAGTGTTCGCAGTTTTTTACAGGCTGTGCTGCATCAATGCTGCCAGCCATGATCTGATAAAATGTTGTTTGATACAGGCAGCCATGGAGGGGTTAATAGGCACCACAAACCTCCATGACACTGAACTATGATGAGAGTGATGGTATTTCCAACATGAGTCCTACGGAAAGAATATTTCCAAATATTCTTTCCATTGGATTCATTGTTCTCTTTTTATTTGTTACTATTTTCTCACTCTAATTTAGCTAATTCAATACCATTCCATGCCTTTGTCCAAGTACATTCATACAGTATGCATTTCTTCCTTGAATAGATTGCAACTCCTAATTTCAGAGCAATTTACATTTACAGTTCCTCCACAATCATTTCCCTTTTTCTTCTTCCTCTTTGCAAGTCTCTTAACTTTTTACTGTCAGTACATGCCCTCCTCCTTTCATCAAAAATCCTTTCCTGCATCCACTTCTTTCTTCAATGTCCCAGTGTAGCAGCCCTCAGAGCTCAGGTAGCTTATGCTGTCCGCAGAGACAGTAGATTGTCTCTTATGAATGAAAATAACATCCACCAAATCCTGAAGTCTACTAGCTGGAGGAGGAGATACTTTTCTAAAGATAGGAAAAACAACTTGACCTCTAGAATCCACAGGGGAGGGCAAGGAAGCATTAAAACCTTGAAGAAATACAGTCAAAGTGTTGTGACTAAACATGACAATATTTAAGGGCAATCATGCTGATACTTAAGAAATACCAGGCAGGAACAGCAATCTACAAGTAACAAGGCAACCTATGCTGATAGCTTCCAGACGTAGGTTGGTCAGTGTTAGTAAAGTACATATCAGACAAGTCAAATAGGTCACCAATTCTGTGGCATGACCAGGTAAGGGGCAATAAAGCCAGCGACTGGAATGGCATACGATAAGAAGGAGGGGTTCCTTCACAGCTTTATATGTCACCAAGCAAAAGAAAACTCATCCTCAAACAGCACAACTAAGGTTGTAATTCTACGTCAAAGTTCCTTGTCAGTTTAGACTGACAGCATTGTGACATGAGTACTGTATATCTGGACCTTACACAATTGGTGTTTCCGGCCTTATATGCTCAGTGTGACCAAAATGCAATCACTCATCTTCAGGAAACAATGCAAAGAACTCGGGACTGATTGACGGCACACACACTGACAGCAGTTGAGGACTAAAGCTACCAATTTTGATGGCCCAAGGGTATCTTTCAAGAAATCCTGCTACAGCATAACCTGGGGTGACTGTGGTCTCCATTTCAGAGTGACTGACAGATGATACACAAAAAGGGAACCAGTCTTCTTGAGTCTGGGAGTGTGCAGTCAAAAAAGGCCAATCCAGATGAAGACAGGGCTGACCTTCACATTAATCATGACAAGTTTGCTAATATAAATGAGATGACTGACAAATGCCAGGCAAGACAGACTTGTGGCCATAAAGACATCGACCACATTTTGGACTGAAGAGCTAGCCAACATCCTTAGCACCACTGACCTTATTGCAGTATTGTTACTTTCAGAAAGTAGTGGCACCTGTCAATACTGCTAAAACAGACAATAGCTCTGCTTTTGTGTTTTCCTGTTCCTGATCCCTCCCATCCCATCTACAACTGGGAAACAGAACTAGTATGAAAATAAATAACTACATACACTGGTATCATGCATACCAGTATAGTTCAGATTACACAGTCAAAATGAGACAGAAGGAAAAGGAATGAACAGTTTCAAATGATAAAATACTGAAAACAGTAATTAATAATTCAAGGTCGGCAAATGATACTGTACTATTTGCTATGCCAATGAATCTGAGCAGATCTGTCCAGTTTTGTGGACTTCGTCAGCACCAAAACTAGAAGCGACGACTGGTAAGAGCTGTAGTAAATGGTAAACAATGGTTGCTAAGAAAAGGCAGCTTATTATGTACAGTAATGGGTAAGAAAGCTGTGATGGACTTAAAATATCTAATACTGTATTTTATCATACGGTACCCAATCAGATCTGAAAGACTGAAAGACAAAACAAGTTTAAGTATAAATCCATTCCCACAGCCAAACATTCAAGAATCAATTAACGATGACAAAAAAAAAAAAAAATACAGTATGACCTCGATATAACGGACTTCAGTACACCGGAATTCGCTTTTATCGGACTCGAGGAGCTACCGGACTAAACTCCTATATACCGGAAAAAGTCCGATAAAGCCAGAAGCAGTCCGGACTGCCTGACCACTTCAGCTATGTTCACCACAATAAGACAAGTAAAAGACATGTTTTTCAGTGCACAGTACAGTATTATTATACCATATGATTAATGTAGTGAAGGTATAACACAGTACAATACTGCAATGGTGGTGAAAACCATTGATGCAATCCGGACTAATGTCTGATATATCGGAAAAAGTCCGGATTAGCAGGGGTAAGTCCGGATGTTGCTTTTATCGGAATTTCGCATTTTTCGGAATGGCTTGGGCCCCAATTAGTCCGTTATAGTGAGGTCTTACTGTAATAATAAATAAAAAATAATGTTCCCGTACAGTACCTTTGTGTTGATGAAATCACAAGCACGATCTTTGAGTGTCTTAAGGGTGAGCTGGGAAGCATTAACAGTAGCGGTATCCCGGACCAGACCGTGCTGCAGGGAGAAGCTGATATCTGCCCCTGTCACCTCCATCTGAAACCACACATCCAAGTTTTATCATTCAACAGAGTCTACACATAAAGCAGTTGTACACCATAATGTACAGAATGTGTTTTCATAATCTAGACAAAGCTACAATCTGGCTTCTGAATTCATATCCTCCATATAATATGGTAGCTACCCTTAAAAAAAAAAAAAAAAAAGTCCTCCATACATTACCATTAAGGTAAAATCACTCCACAACAATGTAAGATAATACATATTTTAATAAAAAAAGAAAAGACAAAAAGAATCAACATCTAGTAACAGAACGAAGTTCACTTTACTACATACAGACAAGCCAACTAAGACAGTAAAAAGAAGTACTAAAGTTGACAGCACTTAAGAAAACCCTGAAGTGCCAACAGAAAGCGTGATACAAAGAGCCAAAGTGAGGGATGATGTGAAACTGAGTTTATTGGAAAACTTGAGAAAATTGTGCTAGCTATATACAAAGAAAGAAAATACAGTAATGAAAGATATCTGGAAGCATATGAACCCAAACAATCAAAACTTTCCACAGCCAACCAAAAATTTAATTACGGTAGCTACTGTAAGATGGTGTGACTTCATTTTTTTTTTTACCCAATCTGACAAGTGCTGACTTAACTGACCCATCCCTCCCTCTTGAAACTTTATTAATACACTGATAATACAAATACCTGCAACTAACTGCCTTAAAATAATCTTGTGGGGAAAAAAAAAAACTGAACTGCAATGTCATAAATAATCACTGAAGTATTTTATCACAGACAGAAGGTATAGCAAAAACTAAAGAATTATACTTGTATCATCATCCAACCTACTAGGCAAGTTGGTCCTGACATTTAAGATGAGAGTGATCAGTCTCACTCATCCCTGAGTGGCATTACATGAGCAATAAACCCCAACCACCCCTTGGATATAAACCTGCACAGGCTCAATCCGACTGGAGCACTTTAATTACCCACTAAACCACCAGGTGCCATAATTTGGTTATGTAGTTACCACCCAGCGTAGTACTGTACCGTAAATGGTTTCCTGGTGTTCAGGAAACCATTTGGCTTGTCACTCAGTACAGAGTCACCCACAGACCAAAGGAAGAGGAAAGAATGAGGGATAGAAAGACAGAAGAGGAAGGAAGGAAAGAAGGAAGGAAAAGAAGAGAGGGCAGGCACCCGAGAACAGCACTACATTGGGTGAGTGGATGGTGTGCACTCCCACCTACCAGTAACAATATAACACTAATACGAACAATTATGAGGCTGGTGCTGCAAGGGATTACAAACTGTCAGACATAAGTCATGATATAGCTGTAGTACTGGTAGCTACTTGTACTCCAACATATGCCTGATGCCATTTTGCAGTCTGTTCTATAGGTCACAACTATTCAGTTTACAAAATTAAGACAAATTAATATTGATAAATACAGTAAATTCATTCTTGTGAAATTACGAACTGGCAGGTACCAGTACAGTATCAGATAAATATACACTTGTGGATCAGCCAGAAAGATTACTGGGAGGGATTGTTGCTATAGGTCATTTTCACAGGGTAGGATAGATGGATATGGGGGTGTGGGTGTGTTGGTTAGGGAGAAATTATTGGAATATGTAATGAATGTTATGAGAGTAAGTGAAAGGATAACAGCAGTGAAAATTCTCTTCGGTGGGATGATGTTTGGAAATGTATCAGCGTATGCCCCAAAGTCAGGCTTGGATGGGGCAGAGAAAGACAAATTTTGGAATGACTTAATATGTGTACTAAGTGGGGGATGATGAGATTGTAGTTTTAGGGGGGGGAGGATTTATATGGTCATGTAGGTGAAGCAGCTCAAGGATATGAAGGAGTACATGGGGGATGTGCATATGGTGCAAGTACTGAGGAAGGGGAATGGATATTAGAGTTTGAGGAGGCAATGAACATCATTGTGTGCAACACACATTTTAGAAAAACAGAGAATAGGTTGATTACATACAAGTCTGGGGTAAACAGCAGCCAGAGAGACTATTTCCTGGTCAGGAGGGTTGATAGGAGGTTAGTGAGGGATATTAAAGTCATAGGGAGAGGAGTGTGCAGCAACACAAATTTTTTATATCTGACATGATGCTTAAAGAGCAGGTAATGAAAAAGAGGACCTATGCACCTATAAGGAAAATATGGAAGTTGAAAATGCCAAATTTGGGCTGTCTGGACTTTGCTACTCCTCACCCTGCCGTCAGGTGGGAAAGGAGCTCTGGATAATGATGATGATGAAAAAAACAAGCAGTAAGGGATGCCTTCTACAGCGAGATGAGGAGAGTGGTGGCTGAACAAGGAGACGTGGATGAAAGTGTTAATGAACAGTACTGTACAGAGCCCTCAATACCAACCTCTTGGGAGTTAGCTACTGATTCAGAGTGAGGATAGACAAAAGGCCCCACCAAGGCATAAAGTGACTTGGTGGTGGGATGAGGGTGTAGAAACTGCAGTTAAGGAGAAAAGAAAGCATTTCCAGGAATGAATGAAGGGTGGTAACAAAGAAGAATACTTGGCTGCCAAGCGCAGGGCTAGAAAAGAGGTTTTACAGGGCAAAGTCTGAGTCCCAGAGACTTTATTTGATAACCTAAATCATGTGGAAGGGAAGAATATGATTTTTGAGGAAGCAAATCAGATGAAGAGGGAGAATAGGGATATCATAGGTAAGCAGTGTGTGAAGAATGATGAAGGAAGGGTTGTGGTGAACAGTGGGGATAATAGACGCATGGAGTGAGCATTACAGCCGTTTGTTGAATGAAGAGCTTGACTGAGACAGGGAAGGTGTGGAGCCTGCTGATCCAGTGTTAGGCCCTTAGCCTTTGATTGACGTTGCTACTGTGAGTGGGGCAATAGGCAGGATGCAAGTGGGGAAGGCACCAGGAGTGTCTGGGTTGACTGCTGAAATGTTGAAAGTCTCAGGAGATACAGGAGTGAGGTTAGTCACTGATCTGATAAATATAGGTGGCCTGCAGTCCTAATGGACCCAAGCTCAAATCTCCACTGGTGCAGGGAACAGTTTAAGGATATGAATTTCATTAAAACCAGTTTACTGATCTACCAGAAGACCCACCGACATGTCGTAAAAATACCCCCGCTAATACCAATACACCACTCCTGTATGAGAGCCCTAGCATGTATTCAATATGGACAGTAGGTATTAGCGCCGAAGTGGTGACATGTAGAGGTGTATGGTATTTAGTACGACTACTGGGCATTGATAGCAGGCTGTGAAGCCTATGCCCAGAGTCGGACACATAAAAAAAATATATATATATATGATTATATATAGGCTATATGAATGTGTGGTCCCAGATGATTGGCTGAAGGGTGTAATTGTAAATGTGTACATGGGGAAGGGTGATGCCCTGGAAAGAGGAAATTATCGAGGCATAAAACTTTTAAACCAGATAATGAAGGTAGCCTAATGGAGAGAGTTCTGGAAGATATGATTAGAGAAAGAGTGAATATTGAGGAGATGCAGTTTATGTTTATGACAGTCAAAGGGACAATTGATGCCATGTTCATTATTCGATACCTTCAGCAAAAATATCTATCTATCTATTGGCAGACGCCTCAATCTCACACGGGGTGGCCACAAACAAATTGCCTCCATGTCGCTCTGTCCCCTGCCATTTCACTACCCCGCTCCCAACTCACACCCCCCTCTCTCATGTACCTCTCCACTCCATCCCTCCATCTCATCCTCGGCCTCCCCCCTCCCTCTTCCCCCCTCCATCTCACTCACATACACTCTCCTCGTCAGTCTTTCACTCTCCATCCTCTCCGCATGCCCAAACCACCTTAACGTGTTTCTCCTAACGCTTTCTATCATGTCCACATCCACACCACAATGCTCCTTCACTTCCTCATTTGTTAGTCTGTCTATCATGTGACTCCACATGCTTCTCTCAAATAACTCACTTCCACTGCTCTCACTCTTGACTTCTGTCCATCCAACAGGGTCCAAGCTTCACTTCATCCCCCTCCTCATGCCCAAACCATCTCAGTCTACCTCTTCTCATCACATCACCAGTACACTCCAGTCCCATCCTACCTCTCAACTCTTCCATTGTAAACCTAGCCCCCCCAGGCCTTGCACTCCAGGATGCACTGTACATCCACCTAATCATTGCCATTTCTGTACTTTAAGTCTGCAAATATCCTCTTCCTTTACTGCCAAGGTCTCGCAACCATACAGTATTTTCTACTAACACATGCCACATACAAACATCCCTTAGCATGTAGGGAGAGCGCTTACGTCAGGAGAGGTGACAGCTCCCCGCACTTCTTCCAACCACTCCTCACTTCCAGCACATAACATGTCTCCCAAATAACAAAACTCTTCCACACACTCAAGAGACTCACCAGCAAGTTCAATCCTTTCACTCCTGGCAATATCCACATGCTCACCCAGGCACACTGCACACATGAAATCAGCATTATCTCGCAGTGTACATCTAATACCACTACATCTCATATGCACCCACTTGTCACAAACACTGCGCAAGATGGAATTACTTCCCATGTTGTGGCAAATTTCACATGGCCACTATCCCTCTTCTTTGACAGTATCACCCCCAGCCCCTAAATACCATCACTTTTGTTTTATCTGCATTTACCCAAAAGCCCTTGTGGCCCAGACCATCTCTCCACTTCCTAAATATTTCCTCAGCCTCCCTTTCATTCTCTGTAGCCAACACCATATCATCAGTATACAACATCTCCCACTGGACTCCATTTCTGAAGTCACGTGAGAAGGCTTCAAGCACCATGATAAACAAGGGACTCAGAACTGACTCCTGATGCACACCAACATTCACAGAAAACTCATCACTCAAATCTCCATTCACCCTTACCTGGGTGTGAGCACCCAAATACATGGCCATAACCACCCTAACCAGCAATGGGAACTTTACTTTTTTTTTTCTTTTTTTTTAACTTGGAGAAGGCCTTTGACAGAGTCCTCCTTAGAAAGGTGGTGAGGTGGGCAATGAGTAAGCTTGGGACAGAGGAGTTGCTGTGGCTAGAGTGAGGAGTGGTTGGAAGAAGTGCAGGGAGCTGTCGCCTCTCCTGACATTGAGAGCGCTCCCCCTACATGCTAGGGGATCTTTGTAGCGGCATGTGTTAGGAGTGTAATACTGTATGGTTGTGAGACCTTGGCAGTAAAGGAAGAGGATATTCGCAGGCCTCAGAGTTAAGGGACTGAATAGGGAAGCTGCCAGAGATCGAGCAGCATGGAGAGGCGCCATTAGGTGACCAAGGCTAACTCATGCAAGCATGATGGAGCCTTCCAAAATGAAAACGAATTACTGTATTTAACTTTTCTGAAAGCCTAATTAAATATTAATGCAAAACGCTTCTAATGAAAATGTTTGCAACTAGCCAATTATTTCCAGGTGTTGTATACCCAGTACTGTGCATCTGCTGTAGTAATGAGAGTAAGGAAAAGTGTCTCTTGCACCAGATCCGCAACTAATCTCGGCAGGCTGTATGTGCACACTGACGGTAGAACTAGGACCTCCTGCGTGACTGCTGAGGCTTTGTGTGAACTGGCAATGGTTGTATCTGAAAGAGAGCCCCATTAATGTACAATGAAGTACAAAGCCAGGTCTTGCCCACTGATGTAGCATAGGGGGCTGGAAGACAAGGACGCTGCTGTCCCCCTTCTTCATGTGCTATGGAAGGTGACAGAGGAAGGGAAGCTACAACATAAGTTTTTAATATGGATTTTTTATTTTTTTTATTTTTTTTTTTATACTGCATTCCTTCCCCTTCCTCACACAAATGGAAAGGATGGCCTGAAGGCCAGTAAGGAATGGCTGACTCTATTGTTCACTGTTAATGCCACAGGTGCCTGCATGCTTACACCTCCAGTGGTGCACTGCTTTGCCCATCTGAGGACACCTGTAGGTGTCATCCTGCAGCATCCACTGCGACCACAATACTAAAGGGTGGGTTACTACTTCCACGGTGTCAGGTTGGTTTGATGACATGCTTGTGCCCATGGTCAAAGTCTACTGCAAAGTCTACGGCAATAACCCTACGATGAAGTTCATTCTTCCACTGGATGATTTCCTCGACCATAAAGCATATCCTGTCAGACGTCATCCTGTGACAGAAGTCATAGCTATATATTCCTCTCCCCTAACACCACAACCAAGATCCAGGAACTTATTTCTAGCTTCAAGTGGAGTTATTTCAAAAATGCCTATAAAATCATGCTGCAGAGAAGACATGAAGGTGGTGATGGAGGGCTTGGAGGAAGAGGACTGGGCATTATCAAGTCTGACTTGGCAACTGTGCAGATAGGGAGATGTCCAGCAGAAAGACCATTGCTTCATTACTTTTGGTGGCAGTTTAGCATCAAAGACACTCTCACAAACACCACAAACACATGGGGCAAAATTACTGCCATTATGATCAAGCGCAGGTGGCAAAATCTGGTGCCTCACATCACGGTCTCTCGAATTCCCATCCTTGCTACACTCACCACTGCCACTGAAGCTGGCTACACTGTAGGAATTATTTCACATACTAATCAAACTAACTGTAAAAGTATCATGTACCATATCTGATAAACAGCTTGGTAGAAATACTGAGAAATAAAATGGAAGTGAATACGGTATCTCATCATTCTTTTCGTCTCGTCATAAATTAACCATCTCCGCAGACGTGGTGAAGTCTTATAAAATGATAAAAATATTAAACACTTTTTTTTTTTACACGATGTTTTCATCATTAAATTAAAATTCCCGCCACACACACCATAGGATACTTCATATTCTACATAGTTTTCTTGCATAAGGCTGCTATAATATGACGAAGGGGCATGCGAAGGGATGCTACGTGACTCCCCGCGGATTCCAGTACTACTCTGTGGTAATCCTCTCCCATTCACAGGTGAACACACTTCCTTTCATGTGTTAAGACTAACAAAAGGTACAGATAGGGCAAGGTGAACGCCTGCTCACAGTTTACTACGGCCGTAAGGGTCTTAGGGGTCCCACCCAAAAATCTGAAAAATCTGATAACCTGAATGATTCTCGGTCCACTGCCACTCGGATTAACGGACTTTTACTGTATAGATATATATATATATATATATACCATATATCTGGTATAGGATACTACAGTGGTCAACCACTGAGCTGTTTCTAACACTGAATCACTGGGTGGTGTTTTTTAGTGGTCCTCTCTCATGTTTACAAGACTGCTGTCCTCTATGTATAGCAGGAACATTCTCATTAAAGATTCAATTCCATTACACAGAGAGCTAGACAGGGTGCCAACGAAGGCAGTGGGGGTGTGAAAGATAAAAATGGTAGATTACTAGTGGAGAAGGGAGAAAAAGTAAACAGATGGAGAGAACACTTCAATGAACTGTTGAACATAGAGAATGAAAGTAATGCAAGTATAAGTGGCTGGGGAATGGCAGGGAGAAGGAGGGTTGTGAGAAGAGAGGAAGAAATCACCAGGATGGAAGTGGTGGAAGCAATGAAGAAAGTTAAAATGGGGAAAGCCCCAGGAATTGATGGAGTGTGTGGTGAAATGCTGAAGCATGGGGGAGAGATAGTAATAGAATGGATGTGGAAGGTGTGCAGATTGGCTTGGGAGGAGGGTAGAGTCCCGGAGGATTGGAAGTCAGGTATAATTATTCCTCTGTACAAAGGAAAAGGGGAAAAAGCAGTGTGTGGTAATCATAGGGGCATTTGCCTTCTCAGTGTAATAGGAAAAATATATGGTAGGATACTTATTGACAGAGTTAGGGAAATTACTGAGGAATTAGTTGGAGAAGAACAAGGAGGTTTTAGGAAGGGAAGAGGTTGTGTAGACCAGATATTCATTCTTAGATCC